>CM062220.1:5014313-5056410 GCA_031216235.1 Syzygium jambos
AACTTGGCATCTAGGACCAAGAATCATGCTTTAGGAACCTAGTGTCCCGGATCTGAGTGCCTTTGTCCCCCGTCCATTCGCCAAGTCCTACTTGTTCCATAAGCAAATCAAAGTAAATATCAATGATCAATTCCATTGATCAATCTAGTGCTCAATATCCAATTAAGATCACACACAAAACCTTATGACAAGGGCTAACAAGATACCCTCCCTTGGCTACGTCTCTACATATATCCAATCAATGACTCGGCTCAAAAGAACATTTGGAAAACAATATGCATACTATTAAACCCTCAATGGGTTCTGAACATAGCAATAATGAACATCAAACCACTAACATCATCCTTCAATAATCCTCAAAGCCAATCTAAAATCAATCTCACTAATCAATTTCACAAACCAAAACACAACCTCTCACAAATCAATTTATTAAGCTGAAAACATTTCTTAATCCAGTTTCATAAACCAGTACTTACAAGCTTTCAAAAATCCTTTCATAAAGCATTAACAATAAACTCAAACTATTTCAAAAGATACTTTGTCATTTTAAATGACCAAAAGGGTAGTAAACGTCAGATTTGGCTTTGTCCAACAAATATGCTCTAAACATCGCTTTTTTGTTTTAACAAAACATACCATGCAATGCCTTACATAACTTATAATTTATATAATCCCTATCACTTTCAAAAGATGAGTTTACAAATTCATAGAATAGGATAATAAGCACAACTCACTTGGGGTTGCAAAGTCAAATAATAAAAGCTATTAAGCCGTCGAACTCAAAATCCTATCAATAAGTGAGAAACGAATATCAAAGATCAAGTAACTACCTTAATTAAGATTGACTAAACTAAACTCATTCAGGAATCAAATGACTCCTACGAGCCAACAAAAACTTGCCCATAGCAAGAACATTTATTGTTGTCCACTAAAATGGGAAGCTCAAGCACCAAATTTGGTTGCGCCATATTTCTCTCTTGCATACTTCAATTCAAGCGAGCTCAATATCAAAATAAAGCTCTTCCAAATATTAAAAGATCTAAACTTCACCAACTCCAAAGATGATTGGAGACAAGCAAAAAGCATGGCCAAAAACAGTAACTCGTAACCAGTTCCAGCAGCGCGCGAAACTTCAAAAATTCACCATGACCTAATCATTACTCCAGATCGATTTTCGTAATATTCCACGGCTCAACGACACCCAAAAGTTTCTTCACAATATAATATAATAGCTTACTAAACTCTAGAATGAACCAAGCAAATTAACATCTACATTGATCCGAATTTCCAGCTCTATTATGATAATTCTTCGATTAGACAAATAAGTAGTGCAAATCCTTACTCGGTGCCACGAAACGGAATTAATCCGACTCGTCGAGTCATTCGAAGCGCGCAAAGCATATCCGGATATCCCCCATCTCTCTTTCTCTCTCCTTTCTTGCTTGCGATTCTCTATCCGCTCTTATTTTTCCGTTTTCTGTTTTGCCTACTGGTCCCTATCCTTTTCTTCTTTTGATTCTTCTAGCTGCATATGTAATGAAGATGGGCTTAAAAGAGGTTGGGCTAAAGGCATGGCTTGAAATAAAAAATGAGCCCAAACATTAAAAGACCATCCATCGATGGTCGACCAAGACAATGTTGCAGTTGATCATGTCCAACATAGTGATGTTGGTCATGATGCTCCAGCAAAATCGAGCTCTTTGACAGCGAGTAACACTAAAGTGGCTAGAGTAATCAAAGAGGACATGAAATCCGAAGACGAAAATGCTGTTTATGTGTATATGTGCACAAGATTGGTTTGAGTGTTCGAAAGCAATATGGGTAACAAGCAAAGCAAGAGAACATAAAAAGGTGAACATTTTGTCGTTTGAGATTTGATTATGGCCAAGCCAAGCTCAATGAAGCTCGAGCAGCCATGGCTGCGAGCTTGACAAGCTCCGCACCTGATATAGGATTTTGAGATGTTATAGACTCCGTCACTTAATTAACAATGTCTTCATTACTGTTGATTCATATCATCCAACGGTATTTCCCTATTTTATTTGCGTCCGATCCATTCATGCCCATTCCACCATTTATGAAGTCTCTTAGGAACTATTACCCAATCCAAGCCTTTTCACCCCAAATGATCAACCCCGCCTTTTTTGGACCAGGTACAGGTGTTCCATCTACAAATCACACATCTACTGGGAAAATCCCATGATTTGATATCATCCGTAATGGTTCGACTTGTTTTACATGGGCTGCTCCTTTTGGGTGACTCGACCTGTACCACATAGATCAAATCTTAAAATTCTAAATGTAAATATAATTTGATCTCGAAATCCCTTTTTCTAAGAAGTTACTTGTCATTTTTAAAGATAAATTCACTGAAAGTCCTAGAGTTTGTCACTAAAGTACAATTGAATCCTAAACCTTTCAAAAAGTGTAATGAAGTCTTAAAACTTATTACAAAAGTGTAATTAAGTCCTAAAATTTTCGAAAAATACAATGAACGAAATGACTTGATTTGACCAATTTGACAAGTTTTAAGACATTATTGCACTTTGGGATAAGTGCATTCAAAATCCTAAAACTTGTCACGAAAGTACAATTGAGTCTTAAAACTTTCAAAAAGTGCAAACAAATCTTAAAACTTGTCACGAAAGTGCACTTGAGTTCTAAAACTTTAAAAAGTGCAAACAAGTCCTAAAACTTGTCACGAAAATGCAAACAAGTCCTAAAACTTTTCAAATTGGTTCAATCAAGTCCTTCCATTGATTGTACTTTTTGAAAGTTTTAGGAATTTTTTGCACTTTTGTGACAAGTTTTAGGGCTTGTTTGCACTTTCGTGACAAGTTTTAGGACTTATTTGCACTTTTTGAAAGTTTTAGGACTCAAGTGCACTTTCGTGACAAATTTTAAGACTTGTTTGCACTTTTTAAAAATTTTAGGACTCAATTACACTTTTGTGACAAGTTTTAGGACTTCTAGTGCACATATCCCTTGCACTTTTTAAAAGTTTTATGACTCGGTTACACTTTAATGACAAGTTTGAAAACTTAATTATGTTTTCTGAAAGTTTGTTTTAGGACTTAACTGTAGTTTAGTGATAAGTTTTAGAATTTTCGGTGAACTTGTCCCTTCTTATTGTTGAGGTGATGTGCGATAAATTGTCCCTTCCCCGATTTAACTTGGAATCTAGTAGAAACCGCCACTTGACCGGTGCCGTCCTCTTAGTCAGACCAAAGCATCTTGCAAAGAATCAAAGAACGAATCACACCGACGAATCACAGTCATACAAGTGCCTCCAGAGAGAAAGGGAGAAGAGAGGGAGAAAGGATAGCTCATGCAGTTTCGACCTCCTCCTCGCACGTCCTCATCTCTCCTCACTTGATCTCCAATTCCATTCTCAAGCTGCGCCACCTGAAATCGCGGGCTGCTCCTTCCACCGCTGCCGCAGCCTCACGCGCACGATGCGAGGCCACACAGTCCATGGTGACGCTGCAGCTCAGAACATCAACAACCACCCTAACGGCGAAGACGAAGAAGAAGACCAGCTATGAGATCGAGAACCTGACAACGTGGCTGTTGAAGCAGGAGCAGGCAGGCCGCATTGACACGGGGCTGACCATAGTGCTCTCGAGCATCTCCTTGGCCTGCAAGCAGATCGTGTCACTGCTTCAGCGGTCGAGCATCATCAACCTCACCGGAGCTCAGGGCACCATCAACGTCCAAGGGGAAGATCAGAAGAAGCTCGATGTCGTGTCCAATGAGGTTTGCATTACATGTAGGGTACAATTCGATGCTACATTTTGTCTGCAATGAGATCAAAGTTCGCTTAGCGTTCTGTCGATGATTCAAACACAACGTATAAGTTCTCATGTCTCGCGAATTCATCGGAGACTCAATGTCAGATATGTTGGAACACCTTTCCGAAATCTACCGATCAAGTGATCTGCCGAAAGTTTTATACCCTAGCATTTTTCAGTGAGATATTGCACTTTGCATATGCAAATCGAGCCTTGTATGTTAGCTGAGGCACTTTTTAAACAGACCTTAACTGAGATTTAATAGAATGTCAGGACCCTTTTAAAAGTAAGGACATGACAGATCAATTTTTCTGGCGAGTTCCCGTGGAATTTCGACTAACGTTGGCAATGTATATAGGTGTTCTGCAATTGCTTAAGGTCGAGTGGAAGGACGGGGATCACAGCATCGGAGGAGGAAGATGTACCTGTCGCTGTAGAAGAGACCTACTTGGGAAACTACGTCGTCGTCTTTGACCCTATTGACGGATACGCCAATATCGACACTGCATTGACCACGGGATCCATCTTCGGCATTTACGGCCCGGACGAGCAATGCCTCTTGGCTGACGACGACGACTACTCAATGCCCACAGTAACTGTATTGTCCTGCCATTTTGTTTTCGTTCTGTTACCAAAAGTCATACTTCTTCTCATATATAGTTTCTGTGTCCTAGTTAATGCACGGAACAGGCTATTCTTTCTTTCACATGAGGCTACAAGTATGCTTTTTCAATCCTAATGCGAAACCAAATAAGCTTATCCTCTATCCTGTCAGCAAGTTCCCGACATCTTGGAAGCTACTCAGATCTTTAGTCTGCTCTAGAGTATAACAGATGCCTGTCATATCGTAATTTGACCTCTTAATCCCGCCTGCCAAATTACTAAACACTGCTAATGGCACAGCTCCACCAAGCTCAAGAGAGGTGCATCATCAGCGTCTGCCAACCGGGCAGCAACTTGCTGGCGGCCGGTTATTGCCTCTACTCTAGCTCGGTAGTCTTCACGCTCTCAATAGGGAATGGGGTGTACGCTTTCACCTTAGATCCTGCATACGGTGAATTCGTGTTGACACATGAGGACATCAAGATACCGAAAACAGGTAAATCTACTCATTCAATGAGGGGAACTACAACCCGTGGGACGAGAAACTGAAGAGCTACCTCGACCATCTCAGGCAGCAAAGACACCCAGAGACAGCTAAAAACAATAGTCAGTCCTCTAGGGATAGCACCCAAAGTGTAAATTACAAGTTCATCTGTCAAATGAGACTCCGATGGAATGCTGTAGAACAATCGCTCAGAAGTTCAGCTCATCAGAAATGAAGAAAATGACTATGCTTACGTTAGATCAAATAAACATTCAACAAATGGGAATGGAGTGGGCCGCCAATTAGATTTAGATCATGTCGCAGTTAGTACTGTAATTGCACCACATCTGCTCATACTAAAGTTCTCCTTAAGGAAGTTGGTACTCGGCAGCACAATTATCCAGGTCCATCTAAGTCTTAACTCAAGAAGTTCAAAATTTAATATATACGCTCAAGTTGAATATCTAAAGGCAGAATGTGAAACATGAGAAACTCAAATTTAATTCCTTTGTCATCCAAGATTTTACTATTGCAATGTTTATTTAGACCTGAAACAAATTTACTCATGAGTCTTTTCCTGCATGTTCATGAGAATGGCCGTCACAATTGCTGGAGATTCTGAAGATGATGAGCCCCCAAGTTATTACCCTTTGAATCATAAGAAGACGAGCAGACCACATGAAATGCATGGATAAAAATTAACCTGTAGCTGGCTTCGCAAATTCAATATTGATAGTTTTACAAACAGTACAGTTGATTACAGGTTTTCCTACAAATTTCTGATCACTAGAAGAAAACTTAGGAGATCCTAGAGTGGAAAACTCAGTTAAACTATTGCATTCTTTGCTTTCTGTATTGGTAGTTTGTCACCATCTAACTTCATCCAAACTGCTGAATACGAGGTAGTGATAGACCAGTCCCTTCATGAAGTCGTAGAGAATGCATGACAAGTAAAAGAAGTTATTGACCAGGTAAAGCTTCAGCACAATGCTATAATATCAAGCACAAAAATACTCACATTGATAAGATTGACCACATAAGTTGATAAGCAGCTCCTGGAACAACTGATGACCAAACATATTATTAGGAGAACTTTATACAGAAATTCACATGAATGAAAAAATAAAAAATAGAAGAGCTAGTGAAATACAAAGGCCGCTTTAACGACCACAATCATGAACAATTAGTGTCATCCTTTGCTAGTGAGTTTTGTGCAGATCCAATAAATGACATCCAAGATGCATAAAAGCAGAAACTATAGCAACACTCCATCAAATGTCTTTGAATCCTTTTAGCCCAAAGCCAAATTTATCGAAGTCTAGCCAAATAAAGCAACCTATTCTGTAGCCATTAGTCAATTTGAGAAAAACCAAAACCATTTCATCCAAGGAACGGCCAAACCCTGCACCTCTACAGAGAGAACTCACCTTGTGAACAATTATTCTATGCTCTTTGCTCTAAACATGCGCATGCATGGTTACATTAGAAAGAGCATGATGCTTAAGAACAATTATATAACCAGATAATCTATTACCTCAGTGTGGAAATTAGTTGGTATCAGAAGGCTATCAAGTCTTCTGAGATTACTTGCCATTTCTTAATGAGTGCTTGAGCGGCGAGCCACCTCATTATCTGTAACAGCCCTTCAAGCCACTATCCAGTCATCCTCAGACATTGTCCAGTTCAAAACCGAGTTGTGACCTCCTCTTGCCTCTTATATCCACAGGGATTCTATGCTTGAGTAACGAATATCCTCATGGATGACTCATTCCTCCATCTCATCCATTTCCAATCTCTCTTTTAACTTGTTCTTTTCTAATCAAAGCAAGTACTGAAGATACGGTGATAGAGAAAATTAACCGAACTATAGTACAGTGACCTCAATCAACAGTTACAAGGGTGTCACAGGTACCTTCAGAGGTCACCTACTGACCCAACATCAATGATGCAGGAGATTATCAGTCCTGTTTTCTCTCCACTACCAGGACTACCAATTGGTGTACCCCACCTCAGGAACTCTTCGATGTCTAGTGAAACTGGAAAATCCAGGGAACGTCACAATATAGGTGTCTCGGGTTTCATTTCCCAAGAGTCTCTCCTTAGTTTGTCAATGTTTCAACATGGTGGCAGCATCTAGCGAGAGGAAACTCTAATGTTGAATAGATACCTGAATGGAAGAAGTATTTCAGTCATTCTTGTTATGGTAAATAAGAGGCCCATGTTCTTATCCCAGCACCCCGCCACCACCCGTACTACCCTTTCATCCCTGCCACCATGCTCTGCCAAGTGGCCTAGAATAAGTATGCCAATGCATGTGCCTTCTGACTCATATATCTTGGGTGATATAGTTCCTACAAGAGTCACCAGTGATCTCCACAAGAACATAACCCATCCCTGAAGTGGTGGAAACGATTCACATCTCTGACAATTACAACCCTCTTTGTGACCTTTGCAATAAGTTTCACAGCAGAGTGGCAATCATCACACATCCTTAGATTCTTGATGACACGCAAGGGTGCTTCTGATGGTGTTTTCAAGAGACCGTATGCTATGGCCAATTTTTCACTGTGATAACTGAGATAGTCTTCCTTTTGTTCATCTTCCACATCATGCAACACACCACCAATATCCGGTACATAACCCAAATCTTTGATCTTGGCCAAAAGTTCCCCAACTTTCTCATATATCTTTAAATACTCAGGGTGTGAATTGTCATCTGAAACAAATACGTGTGTTGTGTCTTTAATTTCTATCCAGCTGACCCCCGGTTCTTTCTTGATACTCCTCTCTTTCATCAGCTTCCGAATGTTCACCACCCCATCCCACCTCTTTGCCTTAGCATACATATTAGAAGCAAGTATGTATGTCCCAACATCAGTAGCATCCATTCTGATGACAATTTCTGCAACACGCTGGCCTAACCCATATTGCCGATGGACATGGCAAGCATTGAGCAACGTGCGCCAGGCAACAGTATCCCACTGTACAGGTGTAGACTTCATAAAATTTTCAGCTTTGTCAAGCGAACCGGCCTTGGTCAGAAGCCTAATGATGCAGGTGTAGTGCTCTACTCCAGGTTCTATCCCATAATGTCTCATCAGATGGTTCAAATAAAAAAGTGCTTCCTGCTCAAGACCCAAGTGAGCGCAAGCAGATAAAACTCCCACAAAAGTTACGTAGCTAGGAAGCTCCCTTGCGGCCATCATTTCTCCGAAAACTGATAAAGCTTCCCTTCCAAGCCCATGTTGGGAGTATCCACATATCATTGAATTCCAAGTAGCAAAGTCTCGAAGCACCGTGTTTGAGAAAACTTCATATGAGGCTTCTATGTCGCCGCTCTTGGAATACATATTGATTAAAGCATTCCCAACGTTAGTGTGGTTTTTAAAACCTGACTTCTGCACCAACGCATGCAAAAGATACCCATGCCTTAGTGCAGATAAAGCTGCGCAGCAGTTTAACAAAACAACAAAGGTGTAATCATTTGCTGGAACGCATTCATTCTCCATTTCCGACAAGAGATTAAGTGCTTCCTCAAAGAATCCATTTTGAAAGTAAGCGGTCATCACGGCTGTCCATGTCACAACGTTTCGAATCGGCAAACTACTAAAGACCTTGCTTGCGTTCATAATCTTGCCACATTTGCCGTACATGTCGATCAGTGTACTGCAAAAGAAGTCATCACAATCAACTCGACTCTTCAACATCCGGCAGTGAAGCGATAAACCCAATTTCAAATCTTTGAGAGAAGCACAAAGCCCAAGAGCAGTACAGTAGGTAGCACCATCCCAGGCTGCACGACCGGCCACCATTCTAGCCAAAACGCCCAAAGCTTCCATTAAATTCCCATTTTCCATGAGGCCATTCAAAACCAAGTTATATGTGAAAATATCATAACCAGGTAAAGTGTCCAAAACCATAATTCCCGCCTTCACGTCCCAGCACCTCAAGTACATGTTAAGAAGTGCATTCTTCACATACTGATGAAACTCTAACCCAGACTTGACCACATACCCATGACATTGCTTGCCTTCATCACCTCTTCTGTACTCTGAACAAGAAGACACAACTGTAGCGAGTATATACTCGTTTGGAGGGACACAGTCCAAGGACAGCATACACTTGAACAATTGTATAACTTCCGAAGGGGACCCACTGCGTAAGTATCCGGCCATCAGAGCCCCCCAAGAGACTTCATTTCTCTCGCGCATATCGTCAAACAGCTTGCGTGCACTCGACATCTGGCCACACTTTGAGTACAGATTGATCAGAGAGTTAGCCTCCACGATACTGCTTCGGGAATATTCGTTGGATGCGATCAGCTGCGCGTGAATCATTTTGCCGATTCTTAAGTTCTCCGAATCAGCGGACAACTTCAAGAGCCTCGTGGGGTATGCGGTGATCGAGTCTCTGCGACGCCCTTCGAACATGAATGGCGCGTACTTGGTCGGCGTGTGGATGTTCCTCGAGGCTCTTGAAGTCATGGACGTGGCTTCGAACCTCACAGTCAGTAGATGGCGCAGTAGACTACCATTGAACATTTCGATGAAACCAAGACCAGACAACAGTCCGCGCAGAGCTGTAACAGCGAAACTGCGCCATGCACGAAGAACTGAAAAGGAAGCGTCAGACGTAACAGGGTCGATCCAGCCAACGGACTGAAGCGAGTTTCGCCTTTACTAGGCTCGCGTCGTCAAGGGACCCTCTCGCTCCATACCATTCTTTGGGCAAGTGGAAACCTTGTCCGCTTCGGGAACTCCGGGCCGTGCGCGTCTATCACCTTACGGTTGCGGGCGATATGTCACCGGCGGCGGAAGCCGTAACATTTGCCTCTTCTTTTGACCACGTCAAAAAGTCAAAAAGTGAAGATAAAAGAAAGAAAACAGCGGCTAGTCGCAGGAGAACAGAAAAAAAACAGAGGAAAAGAAAAGGAAAAAAAGGAGAGGAGAAAGGAAAAAAGTGAAAAGGAGAGTTTGTGTGCACGGGTCCTCGCTGAGCCATTCGGACTACGTAAGGCAATAACTAGTAAGTACTCGCAATCATCATTAGTCCTATCGGAGTAATTTTTTTATTAGAGCTCGGAAATAAGAGTTATGTGGATTTGAGCTGCGTAGTCCAAGTTTTTGGGTTGTTAAGTCTTAAATATCCATGAAAATGAAAGATTATGGTGTTGTGGGGCTATTCGTTTTGACGGATATCAATTCGGAGTAACGGTTTGTCCGGAATCAAATTTTCAAGTTGAGAGCATAATCTGAAATTTCGTGAACAGTACTTTCCGGGCTTTTATTGTCGTTTTTGGGCTGTTGTTTGGGTTAGCTATGTTGGGACATCCATAATATGCTGGATGAGTTTCGTTTTGACTATAAGAGCGCGCAAAACAGAGTCCGGCGGAGGAAGTTATGGCACGTGGAAATTTGGCGCGCGAGTTGTTCGTTGTGGTTGGCATTAGATTTTTCCGTTGAGCAAGCCGTCGTAGGCAAGTCGGTGTCGGATTATTGGCTAGTTAGCCTTAACTTATTCGAGTCGCGCGTTAGGGGGAAGTATTACTCGTTTTGATTCGTTTTCCATATGTTTAATAGGATTTTGGAACCGTCGGCTCGAGTAACACATATGGGTTAGTTTTTGGATTACCAGGTGAGGGACATCATATCTTCTATGAATTTACAAATTCATATATTGATAATGAGATATACTTTTTAATACAGTGGAACATGTTTTCTGCATAAATTAGATCGATCATTTGCTACCTTTTGCCGATTGTGAAATGAGTTGAAAAGTCTTATGACGTTATTAAAATGAAACTTTTGTGAATGCTTATATTAAAGGTTTTGTGACGAGGATTAGCCGAAGGCTATTCTTGTTGCGAAATGTTTTGTGAAATGGATTTATTGGTGTTGATTATGGACTTCTAGATTGAGTTATAAGTTGCTGCTGCTCGTATTCCTATGTTGAGAACCCGTTGAGGGGAGGAGTATGCATACTGTCAGGATATCCTTCTGGGCCAAACCACCGGCTTATAATAGGTGGTAGACCTTGCCAAGAGGGGTAAACTTGGTCGTTTTTGTCACGGCGTTAAACTTGACCATAATTTGATGACGAGCATGAGATTGGTTGATGGATGAACCATCAACGTGTTATGTGATGAGATTAGTCAATGGATAGACCATTGATGATTGGTTATTGCTGTTAAGTGAGTTTTTATTGAGTAATCTCATACGAATGACTTTTATTGAAAAGTTATTATACCTTTGAGATATTTTTGGCTATATTGTACATTGAGTTTGAGTTACGGGCTAGGATATTTTTTATGCTATTGCATAATGATTGTTCGATCCGCTTAGAAGAAATATATTACTCACTGAGCCGTGGTAGCTCACCCCTTATCTTACATAACTTTCAGGTTCTTTTGCTGATCGCAACTAGGGCGTGAGCGGGCGTTAGTCGGAGGATTTCTTTTTTATTGTGGGATTTTGGGTACGTCGTACATAGTGACATTGAGCTATTGGAATAGCTTTTTTTGTTGGATTTGTATATATCCTTTTAATGGTTTTAGAAAGCTCTGATGTTATTCGAGTTTTGTTTAAGTTGAGACTGCGTCATTTGGGTGAAAGGACGGTCGTGTTATGATCCCGTTTTGGTTATGTTCGGGGTGTGACATTTATTGGTATCAGAGCGTAGGTTATGATTTTTGGGTGGGACGTTGTGAGATTGTGTGATAAAGTTTAATGTGTTAGTTTTAGATACTAAGGTATATTCTTGATTCTGGATTTGGGTAATCATGAGTTCCGACTCGGAGCCACTCATCTCTTTTCGTAAGAGTAATAAGGGAAAGAGAGCCATTACCTTCGACTCGAGAGATGTGCCTCGACGTCCGGGAGTAAGGTTTCCGACAAGAAGGCGAGATAACTTAAGAGCAGACTCGCAAGAAACAAGAGGGAAAAGTCAACAACCAAGGGCCCAAGACGTTGTAGTTGAAGTTGGTGAACCTAGGAGTGGCAGAGGCTACACCTTTGCCCAGTTTAGAAAGTCAAAGCCGCCCACTTATGATGAGAAAACTGATCCTCTTGCAGCTGAGCGATGGATTAGGAAGATAGAGGGAATATTCAGAGTTGAAGAAGTTCCGAATGATAAGAAGGTGGACTTTGCCATCCAATATTTGGAAGGTGAAGCTAAGTATTGGTGGGAAGAAAAGAGGTCCACTCTTGGAGATGAAGATACTACTATTTCTTGGAAGTGCTTCAAGGAAGCGTTCAACGACCAGTTCTTTCCAAAATCCTTCCAAGCAAAGATGAAGGGCGATATTCTACATATATCGCAAGGTGATTCTTTTGTTTTAGACTATGCGGGTCGCTGATGAGTAGGTTTGTGGGGCATTTTATGGCAAATGAGAAGGAGAAAACTGAACATTTTTTTAGAGGACTTCGACCTGAGATTCGTTTTACACTCGCATCTCTTTTACTCACCACTTTTGAGGATGTCCTGGAGCGAGCAATTAAGATTGAATAAAAGACCATGGAGAGTGGCACCCAGGGTATTCCTCAGCCCAAGAGGCCGAAGTTCACTAATTTCCAAGAGATCCATATTCGTGACAGCAATAAACAAAGAAGCACTAGTAGGTTTGAAAGGGGGAAGAGTCAAACTGTTCAGGGTGTTGGCGTTACTTGTGGGAAATATCATAGTGGCCAATGCTATTGGAAGCGAGGAACTTGTTTTTTATGTGGGAAGATGGGACACATGCGGCAAAATTATCCAATGCAGAGAGATACTCCTACAGGTAGTAGATTATGCTTCGTATTTGGACAGCCTGGTCAAATAGCTCGCTTTTGTTCCATGAGGAAGGATGTTCCCTCAGTTGGTAGGCCCCAGGAGAATCAGCCAAGACAGAGGGCGACAGGAAAGGTTTATGCGATGACGGAAGAGGATGCGGTAGACTCTAACATAGGAGTTGCAGGTAATATCTCAATTACCTCGAAATATGCTTATGCATTGTTTGACCATGGTGCTACGCATTCTTTCATTTTTATTGAATTCGCAAAGAAACTTGATATGCTACCTAATCCTCTTGAATATGAATTGCGTATTGAGACCCCTACGGGTGACTCCGTTATTGTGGACTATGTATTTAAGCGATGTATGCTTCTGGTCGATAATGTTCAAATGCTTGGAAATTTGATGTTATTGAATATTCGAGATTTTGATGTTATTTTAAGGATGAATTGGCTATCAACATATCATGCTACTGTTGATTGTCATTCAAAGAAAGTTACCTTTCGACTCCCAAATGAGCCCGAATTCTCTTTTTCAGGAAGTTGTAAGGGTAGTTTTCCAAGATTAATATCGGCAGTGCAAGCGAGGAAGCTTCTAAGAAAAGGTGGTTATGGATATCTGGCTTGCGCAAAAGACACCAGTAAAGAAGTTGTGAAGCTAGAAAATGTTCCAGTTGTTAGAGAATTTCCTAATGTGTTTCCTAAGGATTTGCTCAGCTTGCCACCTAATAGAGAGATTGAGTTCTCTATTGATCTAATGCCTGGTACAAGACCTATCTCGAAAGCACAATATCGAATGGTACCATCTAAATTGAAAGAATTGAAAACACAGCTGCAAGAATTATTAGATAAGGGCTTTATTAGGCCCAGTGTCTCGCCTTGGGGAGCTTCAGTCCTATTTGTGAGAAAGAAGGACGGTAGCATGCGGCTTTGTATAGATTACCGTGAACTCAACAAGGTAACAATCAGGAATAAATATCCTTTGCCACAAATTGATAATTTGTTTGATCAACTTCAGGGAGCTCGGATATTTTCTAAGGTCGACCTTCATTCTAGATATCATCAATTGAAGATTAAAGCAGATCATATATCTAAAACTGCTTTCAGAACGAGCTATGGGCATTACAAATTTCTTGTCATGCCTTTTGGATTGACAAATGTGCCTGCTACTTTTATGGATTTGATGAACAGGGTATTCAAACATTACCTCAACCAATTCATTGTGGTGTTTATTGATGATATCTTGGCGTACTCTAGGAGTTTGGAGGAGCACGAACAACACTTGAAGCTTGACTTGCAGACCTTGCGTGAGCAGAAATTGCTTGCTAAATTCAGTAAGTGCACTTTCTGGTTTGATCATATTAAGTTCTTAGGTCATGTTATCTCGAAGAATGGCATCGCAGTTGACCCAAAGAAAGTTGAAGCGGTTGTTCAGTGGAATCACCCTACCAATGTAACAGAAGTGAAAAGTTTTCTTGGGCTAGTGGCTATTACAGGAGATTTGTGGAGGGATTCTCCAAAATAGCTGATCCACTTACTCGCCTAATTCAAAAGGGAGTTAAGTTTGTATAGTCTAATTAGTGCGAGCACAGTTTTCAAGAATTAAAAAGGCGGTTAGTGATGGCTCCCATATTAATCTTACCTTCAAGAACTAGTGGCTTCACAATTTATTTTGATGCATCTAAAGAAGGTTTAGGGTATTTTCTTATGCAGGACAATAAAGTGGTGGCCTATACTTCTAGACAGTTGAAGACACATGAAAAGAACTACCCCACTCATGATCTTGAATTGATAGTAGTTGTATTTGTTTTGAAAATATGGCGACACTACTTGTATGGTGAGAAATGTAAGGTCTTTACTGATCACAAGAGTTTGAAGTACATCTTTACTCAGAAAAAATTGAACATGAGGCAGAAGAGATGGTTAGAACTCTTGAAGGATTATGACTTATTCATCAATTATCACCCAGGTAAGGCAAATGTAGTAGCGGATGCCTTAAGTCATAGATTTTTTGGAAATATGGCAATGTTGATCACTTCTCAGCAACCTATCCTTGAGGATATGAGGAAGCTAGATTTGGAGGTGTTGGTGCATCAATTGGGTGCTCAGATAGCTAATCTTCGAGTACAACCGACATTGATTGACAAAATTAAAGCTAAACAGAATGATAATTCTCAGTTGGGAAAGATCAGAGAAGGCGTAGAAGCTGGGAGACAGTTGGATTTTAGTATTCATGTAGATGGGTCATTGAGGTTTCGTGGTCGGCTGTGTGTTCCTGATGATCCTGAGTTGAAAAAGGAAATATTGCAAGAAGCTCACAGCACCAAATACTCGATTCATCCAGGAAGTACTAAGATGTATAGAGATTTGAGATGACATTTCTAGTGGGTCAACATGAAGAAAGACATTGTAAAGTTTGTCGATCAATGCCTGGTTTGTCAGTAAGTAAAGACTGAACATCAGAAATTCGGTAGACAACTACATCCACTTGAGATACCTAAGTGGAAATGGGAGCATATTACCATGGACTTCATCGTCTGTTTACCGAGAACGCCAAGCGGTAAGAATGTTATATGGGTACTTGTCGACCGGTTGACTAAATCGGTACACTTTTTGTCATATCGATTTGGCCTTTCACTTAAAGACATGGCTAAGCGGTACGTCAATGAGATAGTGAGACTTCATGGGGTTCCAGTGAGCATAGTTTCTGATCGAGATCCTAGGTTTGTACCCAACTTCTGAAAGAGCTTACAAGGGGCGTTGGGTACTAAACTCAACTTCAATATGGCTTTTCATCTATAGACAGACGGGCAATCGAAGAGGACGATTCAGACGTTAGAGGATATGTTACGATCCTGTGTTATTAACTTTGGTGGTTCATGGGATGACCATCTTCACTTGGCAGAATTTTTCTATAATAATAGCTATCATTCCAGTATTAAGATAGCACCTTTTGAAGCATTTTATGGTCGAAAATGCAGGAGTCCAATTTGTTGGGACGATGTTGGTGAGAAGAGGTTGACTGGCCCTAAGTTTATACAACAATCAGAAGAAAAAGTCAAGTTGATTCTAGAGCGAATGAAAACAGCTCAAAGCCATCAGAAAAGCTATGCAGACCTTAAAAGGCGCAAGATAGAATTTGATGTGGGAGATCACGTGTTCCTAAAAGTTTCACTTATGAAGGGTGTTATGAGATTTGGCACTCGCGTGAAACTAAGTCCAAGATATGTAGGATAGCTCTTGATGTTGGAAAAGATTGGTGAAGTTGCTTATAAACTAGCTTTGCCACCAGCATTATCTGGAGTTCATAATATGTTTCATGTATCTTTATTGCGAAAATATGTGCCAAATCCTGAACACGTATTGGATTTCACTCCTTTGAGGTTAAGAGAAAACCTAACATATGAAGAACGGCCTATTCGCATTATGGATAAGAAGGAACAAGTGCTGCGGAGACGCACAATCCCTTATGTGAAAATTCAATGGCAAAATCATACTAAGAGAGAGGCCATGGGAGCTTGAGAAGGAAGCAAGAAACAAATACCCTTATTTGTTTGAAAATTAAGGTAAGGCTAAATTTCGAGGACGAAATTTTTAAGGAGGGTAGAATGTAACATTTGCCTCTTCTTTTGACCAGGTCAAAAGACTTGGGCTAAAGGAGGATTTTTTAAAAAAATAGAGTCAAAAAGCGAAGATAAAAGGAAGAAAGGAGCAGCTAGTCGCTGGGGAACAGAAGAAAAATAAAGGAAGAGAAAAGGAAAAAAAAAAGGAGAGGAGAAAGGGAAGAAGTGAAAGGGAGAGTTTGTACTCATGGGTCCTCGCCAAGCCGTTCCAACTACGTAACGCAACGACTAGTAAGTACTCGTAACCCTCGTTAGTCCTATCGGAGTAATTTTTCGATTAGGGCTCGGAAATAAGAGTTATGTGGATTTGAGCTGCGTAGTCTAAGTTTTTGGGTTGTCAAGTCTTAAGTATCCATAAAAATGAAAGATTATGGTGTTGTGGGGCTGTTCGTTTTGACGGATATCGATTAAGAGTTACGATTTGTCCGGAATCAAATTTTCAAGTTGAGAGCATAATCTGGAATTTCGTGAACAGTACTTTCCGGGCTTTTATTGTCATTTTTGGGCTGTTGTTTGGGTTGGCTATGTTGGGACATCCATAATATGCTGGATGAGTTTCGTTTTGACTATAAGAGCGCGCAAAACAGAGTCCGGTGGAGGAAGTTATGGCACATGGAAATTTGGCGCGCGAGTTATTTGTTGTGGTTGGCATTAGATTTTTCCATTAAGCAACCCGTCGTAGGCAAGTCGGTGTCGGATTATTGGCTAGTTAGCCTTAACTTATTCGAGTCGCGCGTTAGGGGGAAGTATTACTCGTTTTGATTCGTTTTCCATATGTTTAATAGGATTTTGGAACCGTCGGCTCGAGTAACACATATGGGTTAGTTTTTGGATTACCAGGTGAGGGACATCATATCTTCTATGAATTTACAAATTCATATTTTGATAATAAGATATAATTTTTAACATAGTGGAGCATGTTTTCTGCATAAATTAGATCGATCATTTGCTACCTTTTGTCGATTGTGAAATGAGTTGAAAAGTCTTATGACGTTATTGAAATGAAGCTTTTGTGAATGCTTATATTAAAGGTTTTGTGAAGAAAATTAGCCGAGGGCTATTCTTGTTGCGAAATATTTTGTGAAATGGATTTATTGGTGTTGATTATGGACTTCTGGATTGAGTTATAAGTTTCTGCTGCTCGTATTTCTATGTTGAGAACCCGTTGAGGGGGGAGTATGCATACTGTCAAGATATTCTTCTGGACCGAACCGTCAAGATATCCTACTGGGCCGAACCGCCAACTTATAATAGGTGGTAGACCTTGCCAAGAGGGGTAAACTTGGTCGCCTTTGTCACGGCGTTAAACTTGACCATAGTTTGATGACGAGCATGAGATTGGTTGATGGATGAACCATCAACGTGTTATGTGATGAGATTAGTCAATGGATAGACCGATGATTGGTTATTGTTGTTAAGTGAGTTTTTATTGAGTAATCTCATACGGATGACTTTTATTGAAAAGTTATTATACCTTTGAGATATTTTTGGCTATATTGTACATTGAGTTTGAGTTACGGGCTAGGATATTTTTTATGCTATTGAATAATGATTGTTCGATCCGCTTAGAAGAAATATATTACTCACTGAGCCGTGGTAGCTCACCCCTTATCTTACATAACTTTCAAGTTCTTTTGCTGATCGCAACTAGGGCGTGAGCGGGCGTTAGTCGGAGGATTTCTTTTTTATTGTGGGATTTTGGGTACGTCATCCATAGTGACGTTGAGCTATTGGAATAGCTTTTTTTTGTTGGATTTGTATATATCCTTTTGATGGTTTTAGAAAGCTATGATATTATTCGGGTTTTATTTAAGTTGAGGCTACATCATTTTGGTGAAAGGACGGCCGCGTTATGATCCCGTTTTGGTTGTGTTTGGGGTGTGACAGAAGCTTCGATCGATCGGCTTCGAGAACGGCAAAGACGCACCCTTTTCTGGTCTAGGACTATAGAGACATCCCTCGCGTGAAAGTGGGGAGAGAGAGAGGTTCAGCTCCGCCGGAAAAGCCATGCGGTTGATGCATGGAGTGAGGTCATCAAGGATCAAGAACCGTTCTTTGGCCCCGCTGCGCACGAAAGACTTTATCGTCGAACCAACGAGGTTGGAGGCGTGCAAGAACCTCTGGAGGAAACCTTTGTCGTTCCCGCTATGCCGGCAGCATTACATGTTCTTGCAACCTGCTAGAAACGTATGGTTTGCTCTTCGTTCACCGTTTATCTTGAAGTTGAATTGTTCGCGTATGTTCGTCCAATTCCTAGATATTCTGATGATGACGAGATAGGTATCCAAAGAAATGCTAAAACTTCATGGTGCGATGAACTCTTGAAAAGATTCAAATAGTGCGATCGAGTTTGAACTAATCGAGTACTTTAGTTAGCTCCATCCAATTTGAGTTGATGGAAGAAAATCTAATATCGCGTTTGCTAGCATTTTCGAGAACATATGATACTGATTTGATGCCAAGCAAGCGTCGGTTCATAAAGGAAAGTAATGGTGCTTTCCTCTAGCCAAGTGGGCTAATATGCCCTCATGCGGTGGCGACACCTCGTTTTGTGACTCCGTGAAAGTCGCTGGGAAGAGGCATCACCCATTCTAACACCTTTCTACACTCGCTCCTTCGCTCTTTCTAACTCTTTTTTTCTTCTGTAATGTTGACATTATTTTTGCATGACATCCATTTAGAATCACATCAACATCATACATTTTCAAAAATATCATGAAATATCATTCAAATTAAGCACGGTTGATAAAAGTACCAATTTTTAGTCAAAATATAAAAATATTTGATTGTGCATTTTTGTCAAATTACAGAACTTGATTGCAATGATTCAATTTTTTTTAAAACTTGACGACCACACTTTGGCAATAAATGTAGGGATTATGGATGCCCTTATTCTATCCTCAATGGACAAGCATACTGTGGATTTCAAAGGATGCCCATATTTACCCATTAAGATATTTGACTATAGCAAGATATGATATTTTGTTTCGCTTTCCAAATTTTTATGGCTTGCACTATTTCCACCCCTCAAATAGCTTTAAACACCATAAAATTTAATTTGTCCAAAATAACCCTCATTAAAACCTCATTAATAGTAAGATTAATGGAAAAAGGGAAAACATACATTTGATGTGGATCAATCAATCTTGGAATTTTATCCACCTTTCCCTAACTCTATTGTTTTGTTCTTCTTTTGGGTTTAAAAAGCCTCTAAAATTTTAGTATTTTAATTCATTAATGACTGGAATTAGATTTTAAAAGAATATCAATATAGTTGCGGTATTTAGAACATTTATTTACAATCTCTCTCTAAAGTTCAATAACTAATAACTTCCGGACATATACAATTTTTTTTTTCATTCTTTTTAGTAGAATTCTTTGGTTAAAGTTGTGAGCCTTTATGATTATAATTGAGATTGAGATATCTTAATTACTGAAGATTATCAATGTTCGGACTCATTGCAATAAAATCCTCCCCGGAGTTTAGCTTAAGCACATTGATAAGTATATTAGAGGAAATGAAATTTGTATAAAAATGAATGGAAAAACACAGAAGGTGGTGGAATAAAACATTTTTTATTAGAGATTGAACTTTAGAGAGATTGTAAATAAATGTTCTAGACACAGTAACTATTTAACACTACAAAAAAAACGGATTTTTGCCACGAAAATTTTCCAACGAAAAATTTTCGTCGCAAATTTGCGACAAATTTTCCAACGAATGGAAAAATTCGTTGGAAATTTCCAACGAAAATTTTTTCGTTGGAAAATTCGTTGGAAATTTCCAACGAAAAATTTTCGTCGCAAAATTCGTTGGTAATTTCCAACGAAAAAATTTTCGTTGGAAATTACCAACGAATTTTGCGACGATTAAAAAAAAATGATTTTATTTGACATTTTTTATATTCGTTGGAAAATTTGTTGGAAATTTCCAACGAATTTTCCAACGAATTTCAATTTTCCGGCAATTTTTTCATATTGTACAATTTTCGTTGGAAAATTCGTTGGAAATTTCCAACGAAATTTTCAACGAATTTCAATTTTTCGGCAATTTTTTCATAGTGTAAAATATTCGTTGGAAAATTCGTTAGAAATTTCCAACGAATTTTGCAACGAATTTTTATATTCGATATTTTTTATATTCGTTGGAAAATTCGTTGGAAATTTCCAACGAATTTTCCAACGAATTTTAATTTCCCGGAAAATTATTTTAGTGTGTACAATTTTCGTTGGAAAATTCGTTGGAAATTTCCAACGAATTTTCCAACTATTTAAAAAAATTTAATTTTATTCGATATTTTTTATATTCGTTGGAAAATTCGTTGGAAATTTCCAACGAATTTTTTTTCGTTGGAAATTTCCAACGAATTTTCCAACGATTTAAAAAAAATTTAATTTTATTCGATATTTTTTATATTCGTTGGAAAATTCGTTGGAAATTTCCAACGAAAAAAAATTCGTTGGAAATTTCCAACGAAAAAAAATTTGTTGGAAATTTCCAACGAATTTTCCAACGAATTTTAATTTTCCGGGATTTTATTTTAGTGTGTACAATTTCCAACGAATTTTTTTTTCGTTGGAAATTTCCAACGAATTTTCCAACGATTTAAAAAAAAATTAATTTTATTCGATATTTTTTATATTCGTTGGAAAATTCGTTGGAAATTTCCAACGAAAAAAAATTCGTTGGAAATTTCCAACGAAAAAAAATTCGTTGGTAATTTCCAACGAATTTTCCAACGAATTTTAATTTCCCGAAAAATTATTTTAGTGTGTACAATTTTCGTTGGAAAATTCGTTGGAAATTTCCAATGAATTTTCCAACGATTTAAAAAAAATTTAATTTTATTCGATATTTTTTATATTCGTTGGAAAATTCGTTGGAAATTTCCAACGAAAAAAAAATTCGTTGGAAATTTCCAACGAATTTTCCAACGAATTTTAATTTTCCGGGATTTTATTTTAGTGTGTACAATTTCCAACGAATTTTTTTTCGTTGGAAATTTCCAACGAATTTTCCAACGATTTTAAAAAAATTTAATTTTATTCGATATTTTTTATATTCGTTGGAAAATTCGTTGGAAATTTCCAACGAATTTTCCAAACGAATTTTAATTTCCCGGAAAATTATTTCAGTGTGTACAATTTTCGTTGGAAAATTCGTTGGAAATTTCCAACTAATTTTCCAACGATTGAAAAAAAATTTAATTTTATTCGATATTTTTTATATTCGTTGGAAAATTCGTTGGAAATTTCCAACGAAAAAAAATTCGTTGGAAATTTCCAACGAAAAAAAATTTGTTGGAAATTTTCAACGAATTTTCCAACGAATTTTAATTTTCCGGGAAATTATTTCAGTGTGTACAATTTTCGTTGGAAATTTCCAACGAAAAAATTTTCGTTGAAAATTTCCAACGAATTTTCCAACGAATTGCAATTTTCCGGTAATTATTTTAATATGTATAATGTTCCAACGAAATTTGCAACGAAAAAACCTATTATATTTTCGCGCTCGTTCAATTTTAAAAAACCCTCTCTCTCTCTCTCTCTCTCTCTCTCTCTCTCTCTCTCTCTCTCTCTCCTCCTACGCCTCCTTCCCCGCTGCCCCCTTCTCCTTCTCCCTCTGTCTCACCCGCTGCCTCCCTCTGTCTCTCCTTCTCCCTCTGTCTCTCCCGCTGCCTCCCTCTGTCTCTCCTTCTCCCTCTGTCTCTCCCTCTGTCTCCCCCGCTGCGCCCCCTCCTCCTCCGGCTCCGGCTCCCTCTGTCTCCCCCGCTGCGCCCCCTCCTCCTCCTCCGGCTCCGGCTCCGCCCCCCCCTCCTCCTCCGCGACGTCAGCTCCCTCCCCAAAGGCGCCGCCGCGGCCATCCAGGGCCGCCCCCGACGCCCCCGACGCCCCTAACGCCCCCGACGCCCCCGACGCCACCATGGGCCGCCCCCGACGCCACCAAGCCTCGTCGCCGGCGAGGGTCGAGCCTGCCCAGATCTGGGCGAGCTCGAGCTCGTCGCCGGCGCGGGCCGAGCTCGCCCGGATCTGGGCGAGCTCAGCCGTCGCCGGCGACGAGGCTGGCCCTCGCCGGCCATGGCGAGGGCCGAGCTCGCCATGGCCGGCGAGCTCGGTGCTCGCCGGCGACGATGCTGGCCCTCGCCGGCCATGGCGAGGGCCGAGCTCGCCATGGCCGGTGAGCTCGGCGCTCGCCGGCGACGATGCTGGCCCTCGCCGGCGACGAGGCTGGCCCTCGCCGGCGGCGAGGGCGATTTACCGAAAAAAAAAAATTCGAAAAAAAAAAATTCGTTGGAAAAAAATTTCGACGATTTTTCGAAAAAAAAAATTTGTAATTTTTCCAACGAAAAAAATTTCGTTGGAAAAAATTTTCACGATTTTTCGATCAAAAATTTTTTTTTATTTTTCCAACGAAAAATTTTTCGTTGGAAAAAAAATTTCTACGATTTTTTTTTTAAAAAAAAATTTTTAAAAATTTTTCCAACGAAAAATTTTTCGTTGGAAAAAAAATTTCCACGATTTTTAGACCAAAAATTTTTTTTGTCATTTTTCCAACGAATTTACCAACGAATTTTCCAACGAATTTTCCAACGAAATAAAATTCGTCGCAAATTTCCAACGAAAATTGAAATTTTTCGTTGGAAAATTTTCCGACGACGAATTACCAACGAATTTTTTTTCGTTGGAAAATTCGTTGGAAATTCCCTTTCCAACGAATTTTCCAGAATTCTTCGTTGGTAATTTTGTCAGAAAAAAATCGCTTTTTTGTAGTGTAAGTATTCTTTTAAAATGGAATTTTAATCATTAAGTTGATTAAAATACTCCAATTTTAGAGGATGCTCGTTAGAAAAGAGAGAGAGAGAGAATGAATCTGTAAACTTTTCTTGTATGAACGCAAAAGACAAAAGAAGAAGAAACAATAATTTAGGAAATGTGAAGAAGATTACCAAAAAAGTTATAAATCTATTACAATTGTGTCAATTCAATTTTATACATTTTTTTTACAATTAAGTCGTAAACACTTTGCATTTGTGCCAATTCAGTCAATTCGGTCAATTTTGACTGGAAATCGCTAACGTGACGCCGTCGGCGTTGAGTGGATAATTATGATTTTTTATTTATTTTATTCTCTTTTTTTTCCTTTTTTTTATGTTTTACATTGTGACCAGCAATGTCGCCGGAGACCCTTGCAGGCCGGGTGAGGTTGGACCTCGCCAGCGGCTAGGCTGGCGAGGTTGGGCCTTAAACAAGGGATGACCTTCACTGACGACGTCACGTCAGTAATTTCGGATCAAAGTTGGCTGAATAGACAATACCGGTATATATATAAAAGGTTTAGAACTCGATTAACAAAAAAAAAAAGGTTTTATGACTGTATTGACATAATTAAAATAAGTATAAGACTTTTTTGATAATTTTCTCGTAAATGTGGATAAAGATTTTGAAATTGATTGATACACATTTAAATATGTTTAACCTTTTTCATCAATCTTACCATTAACGGGTTTTTCTAATGAGGGCAATTATAGACTATATAAATTTTACAGTATGTTTATACTAATTCGATGGTCGGAAATAGCGCGAGCCAATTTTACTTGGAAAAAAAAAGTGAAACTTCCATGCAACTTCCTCCTCGAACCTCTCTTTAGTGCGATGTCGTGGAAGAACGCAGCCCGCAATCACCACGACCAACCGCCACCACTCATCTCGTTCCATATGTGCAAACCCTAAGCAAAACCCCCTTCACAGAAACACACTTTTAGAATCTTACGTATATCTCCTTCAATCTTCTTGATCCGTGCATCGAGTCGGATCGAACTCTCGCTAAGATTCCTAGAAATGGGCACGGTTCTCGGCAAGATCTCCGTCGAGACCCCGAAGTACCAGGTCCTCAGCTCCTGCGCCGAGTACGAGATCCGCCACTACGCACCCTCCGTCGTCGCCGAGGTCACCTACACCCCCTCCCAGTTCGGCGGCAAGCGCGACGGCGGCTTCTCCGTCCTCGCCAGCTACATCGGCGCCCTGGGCGACCCCCAGAACGCCAAGCCCGAGAAGATCGCCATGACCGCCCCGGTGATCACCAAGAGCGAGAAGATCGCGATGACCGCCCCGGTAATCACCCAAGTTCCGCCCGGGGGCGGGGAGGAGACGGTGACGATGCGGTTCGTGCTGCCGGCGAAGTACGGGAGGGCGGAGGAGGCGCCGAGGCCGCTGGACGAGAGGGTGGTGTTGAGGGAGGAGGAGGGGAGGAAGTATGGGGTGGTGAGGTTCGGCGGGGTGGCGACGGAGGGGGTGGCGACGGAGAAGGCGGAGAGGCTGAGGGAGTGGCTGGAGAGGGACGGGCACAAGGTGGCGGGGGAGTGGGTGCTGGCGAGGTACAACCCGCCGTGGACGGTGCCGCCGTTGAGGACAAACGAGGTCATGATGCCGATCGAGTGAGGAGGGGCGACGCAATGGGAGCGGGAGCGGGAGCGGGAGTGGGAGTGGGCAGGCAAAGCAAAACAAGATTTGGCACTAGGGTTTTTGGCTTTCTTCTGGTGTTTTACGTTTTCTGTGATTTTCTTTGTTTTCGTTATTTTTCTTGTTCTTTTTCTTATTTTAGTATAGGATGTCGAGAACGTAATTTGAGATGAAAATAGAGCAAGTCTTGGTCCATATATAGGCTCTACATCATCAAAATTCTTGATATTAAGAAATTCTTTCTGTCTCGTCTCCCGGGGGTGCGAGAGGTTTACTTTGTCAATTGCGCAATGAGTTGAACAGAGGGCGAAAGCGCAACATCTAGCCGCTTGTTCACAGCCGCCATTGGGAAGACGCTACCGTCGTTGGCGAAGGTTTAGTGAAGAGGAAAATGTCACAAATAGTTTTTGAATTTTAGTCTATGGATCTTCAACTTTTAATTTATTTAATATTATTTTTAATTTTTTTTTAAAGTTTAATTTAGTTCAATGAATATTTTTATATAATTTAGATATTACATATCAAAAGTCCAATAATCATATTCAAAAAAGTTTAGAGGTTATATTAAATATCGTACTAATTTAGGATTGAGGATGTCTTTGTCATTATCCTCTAGTGAAGTAAGAAGCGATGGGATTCGTCCTTTTTTAGTGAATTGTAGGTTTTACTCGGCCTTGTCGAAATGAATTCGGCTGGATAGATGGGCTTAGTTTGGTTTAGGGGGCCTTGGGCTAATTTCAGCCACAACAAGAAAGTGGGCTTGATCAAATAAACCTGTTTCGTTTTAAGGCCTTTAGCGTCTTCTGTGACCCGGACCCGCGAGGTCCATGCCCGGAGAGACCTGCATCCGGACCAGGCCGTAGGGCCCGGCCCGATTCCTTGAGAAGATGTGAGAGCGCCTTTTTCTCTTTATAATAAGGGTGCCTTCCGAGGTGCGAAGCGGGGGAGAGAAGGGATTTCAAAACTGGGACCAATGGAAAATCATGGAGTTACCTCTCGCGGGCAGTTTGTTTACTTTTGGAGATGCTTCATTTGCTCTGCTCTTCTTCTTCCCAAATAAGAGGTTTAGGTCTTACGCCCTTTTGGGCGACGATGAGTACAAAGTAACGTAAAACCAGGCTCATTAAATAAATAAATAAAAAAACTCTGGGATGGTACCTTAATATTTCCGCAACTTAACCCACCCAACCTTACCTTTCAATAGGAATGCAAGAAAGGAAAGCACTTGGAACAGGTCGGACTCTAAAAAGAAAGCCCAACTTCGGAACTCAGCTTTAGCCCAAGACTTTGGAATATAGCGCAGGAAAAGCGGCTTGGGTCTCTCGATCCAAAACAACTAAGAGGCGGGATTAAATAATTAAAAAATAAAAAAAATCCGAAAATGAATAAATTAGAAAATTAGTTAGGAAAACACTACTTCTTGTTTTCTTAGCGTAATTCATGTCTTTGCCCGGTTGGTCGCTGGTTGATTTGTGTGCTTAAATTGAAGTGTTTAATTGTCCTTACTCATGGATGCTTTGATTGCCTTTCAATTACATGTATGTGTCACGGGCCGATAGTTCTTTGACCGTCGAATAGCTCGTGCAACGCCTAGCGGGTCCCTCACACCAAGCCATCCCATTGTTCTCTAGTTGTTCGAAAGAGCAATATGGCAAATATCTTCCTCGTATCGGATTGTACCACACCCAACATAGCTCGAACATCTGATCCATCGAGCAAGACACACAAATCTATTTAGATATGACAACTAGTTTCGTCATGCCATGGCCTCATCAGGACAGCAGTATCAGCTCTTGATCAATTTGTGCATAGAAAGCCAACCCCACCTTTAAAGCTCTTAAGGGTATATTCTTTCTATCCTACAACTTTTAGCACCAATTGTCCTACCACCACTCCCTTGAGCCAGCTGTATTCATCTATTATGCATCACTCACTCTTTACCCGATAACCTCAGCACCACTCACAAAGATGCAAGAGTATGAGAGGATCACGGTCCGTGACATATGCATGTTCTTCGGTGGTTAGCTTAAGTGAGGAATTAGAATTCTAATGAGGAATTAATGATGATAGCCTACTGTTTTGCGAGCACAAGTGGGGGTTAATAATCGTTAACTTAATTAAGGAATCCCTAGTTTAATTAGGAGATGGTTGGGTCAATGAATTGCATGGGTAAAATCAAATGCCCAAATCCAATTCCCATTTGCTTATTTGTTTGCCCACTAGTGAGTAGAATTAGGCTTACCATAGATAGGATTATTCTCTAATCTCAAGCTTATGGGGTTCATGTCCCAATACTCAATAACAATGCCATGTGTATTATTTGCCTGACTTATATCGGGTTTTCATTTCCCGCACATCTACTTATATGTTTTAAATACTTGGTTGTTTCATTACTGCAATGTCGTTTCAATAGCTTGCTTGTTAATTTCTTTTCTAGAATGAATAAGTCTAGTTTAGAATTATAATGAACCCCTCAAAAACATGTGCGTGATCACTTAGTAGCTTTGATACCTTTAAGATCATAATAAGTAATCAAGATTGAATGGCCACTTAGATAATGACTTTCCAAGTTAATGATGCCAAAAGGGGCCTAATAGATAGTAGAGTAATCAAGTCTTTGAACTAGAATCTCTAGTTACATAGAAATCGAGATGATACTCTCGCGTCTCGATTGGTTCCTAGCCAGTTCCAAAATGGCTAGTGACAACTCCAAATATCCAATAGGTTAATCAAAACTCAAAACAAAATCCAACGTCACATGATGTATAGGCTTGGAAGAGCCCGCTCCTGGTCAAGGGTCATCAGCCTATATTAGGCAATGCTCCTAAACTCTTTCTCTTCCCGTTTTCCCAAGATGAAACCTGAAAAGAGGGTTGCGACACTTGGCAAAAAGGCCCTTGTAAATATTTTACCAACTCTAGTCCCATATAAAAAAAACTATGCATTTCGACCAACTTCTACATTTAAATTTTGAAACTATCTCTTCTTATTAGCTGGTTACGGAAAAAATTGTTCTTGTCATCGACTATCTCCCAAAACATTAATACCTCTAAATGGCCAACACGTGGCATTATACTCCCGAAACGGTATTTGATTGTAATTGTATACATATTATATACTTTCGGCTGTCTATATAGATATATATAATTACAAACTATTAAGCATTGCCTTTAAACTTGACACTGAAGACTCAAGATAGCAAGAGGTTTTGATCATTCTCATTACAAAAGTAGTTCGTTTGCGCTCTCTACCTTTTCACTTCCAGTCACGTTGTGGCCTCATTCGATATCATAAGTTTCGTTCCACAAAAAAAGGAATAATAATTGGCGTCAATGAGTTTTGATGTTGGTAATTGACGATTATGAAAAACTACAGCACTTCCCACAAATTTTCCTACTAAGTATTTCTTTAAAAGATTTTATTATCATCTCTCCAATCATTTCTACGCAAAAGTAACACGAATTATCTGGTAGCAATTCGACATAATGCTTATCATTGCCCGGATAATATTATGCAAAGATGTCTTTAAACAAATATTTTACAAGAAAACCCAACCGTGGTCTTCCAACAATCATTTTGTGAAGATTACACAATCAAATTGCAACTCTCGGTTGATTCTTATTGTCAACCTTTTTTAACCTTTGTAATGAATCTTTGAAAGGGAAAAGATATATATTCTTTAATAATTCATTTGCATATTATATTCGTCTATACATCTTAAAATGATGAAAATACACAGGAATCTGTTCTTCCAATGTCTAGCTGTACATCAGAAGAAGGAATAATTTCTCCGGCTCGCTTTGACCGCATGGAAAGAGCCATGAACTTTGATAGGCTCTCGTAGGATCTCGAGATCACTCAGATACCGCAATTGCCTGCCTATTTGATAAATTTACACCGTGATACCCAACAAATCAATGGATGTTTCTTGGAAGATTTCATGTATGATCTGGCTATCTGTCCCCAAAATATGTAGTTCTCTTCGCACGTCTCATGTCTCCTCCACCAGCAATCTCCTTTCTTGTGGTTGTAACGTTTGGGGAGTTCCCAACGAGACAGAAATAGAGGAAAGAAAAATGTATATGATGTGACTTGCCTCTTAACACATTGTCCTTGCTGAATCTCTCTTTCCACCGGTGCATATTTAATGCACCGATTGATTCAACATTCTCTGGTGGCTTTCGGGGCTCGAAAGCCCCTTGAAAAAATATTGAAGCTTTTGGCAAGCATTCCCAATGCTGGCTTTCGATCGAAAGCCAGTATTGTGAATGCTCAAAGCTCAAAGATAGTTCAAACCAGCTTTAGGCTTTCAGCATTTACTAAATGATGAAACTAATTTTTTTCTTTCAAAACTACTCTCACTTATTTTTTAATATTCCAATTTTGCCCCTTTGTTACTGTTTATTTTCTTTGTGCTCCAGCGAGGGCCGACGACACTGGATTAGGACGGCGAAGGGCTGGTGAGGTCCCAACCCCAGGTGATAGCCTCCTGAGGTCACACAACCTCGTGCGACCAAGCCAACGTCGCATAGAGTCTCGCGACCCAAGAGACGGCCGCCTGGGTCGTACGACCCTCATCGGGGGTCACCCGACTTCGGGCGATGGCCGCCGCAACCCAGGCAACGACGGTCTGGGTCGAGCAACCCCAAGCAACGGCCGTATGAGGTTGCACAACCCAAGCAACGGCGGCCTAAGTCAAGCGACCCCAAGTGACGGCTGCCTGGGTCACGCGACCCTTGCCAAGGGTCGCCTGATCTTAGGTGACGACCGCTGGCGTCAGGTTTGGCTCGCCAACGACCGTAGTCCTTCGCCGGCTATAGCGAACAGTAAGCTTTTTTTTTCTAATAAAAAAGAAAATCCCAAAGCCCTCCTTGCAAAAAAAAATTAGTCAAACACTACTTAAACTAAAGTAGCTTTACAAAGGTTTTTTTACCAAACATCATTTGCATTTTCCTAAGGAGCTTGATATAACGGTATTTACATTCCCTCAAGGCTCATTTACAAAGTTAAACTAAACGGGCCCTAAGTGTGATCTAACATTCCAAGAATTAGAGCAGCTTTTTGTATTGTTAGCTAGGGTGACTTGAAGATTATTGTATGAGTAATTACGCTTTGTTGGAAGCAATAACGGCATAAATGCGCTAAACTTTTCGAACATGGTGCTAGGAATAGTGACCCCGTAATATTCGACGATTATTGGTCATTGTCACATGGGTCGTCATTCCAAAAAGAACTTAAAAGTAGCGATTTTATCAAAGTTTGGCACCTAATGACCCGGCGCGATCCGATTATGATCAATCATTGACACATAGATTGCCACTGACAAAAGGATCAAAAGCAGTGAAGTTACCAAAGTTTGAGCACCTACCGACCCCGCAAAATCCGACAATGATCGATCATCAAAGCATAAATTTCGATAAAGAAAGAATCCATGTCAACGGTACTAGGGGGAGATTAATGTATGAGAGAGGTGCCTTTTAGAACGACAAAGAAAAGGCTCTTATCTCACATTCCATGTCCTATGTTGTAAAGGAACTTTGAACCAGCTTTCCAGATCACTTTCTGTTGTCGGGCATATAAAGTGACCTGGGATTTAATTGCAGAAGAGAGAAGCACATGGACAACCGCTCGAATGTTCAACAACTAAAAGCAAATTCTCTATGTTGAAAGGTTCGAAATGTTTGCACTTTCTACACGCTAAAATGTACACTGATTACTCTGGCATTGTCTCAAGAATCTGCTAGTATTTACACCAAATGCCTGCGATGGAGCAATGCAAGTCGGTACGTTAATTGATCGGCCCCATCAGCTCATCTTGGCCCAATAACGTAAGAGATCATCCGACCACGAGTATGATTACGTGATCAATGAATATCCGTTGCTCGACTTTTGGTCAAATTGGAAATGTTTGGACAAAATTAATGAACAGAAGAAAAATGGTTGTGAAAAATAGCAAGAAACATGTGAAAGGATTCCACTAATGTACACCCTGTGGAGCTTACAATTTGTGAACACAGCCAAATTCGGCTATTCCGTCGAATATACCATCAAATAGGCAAAAATTATCAAACAAATAAACGAATCGGTGTGGTTTCTACTCTTCAGTGACAGGGGGTTCCCTCTGTATCAGTATATACCTGTAACTTGCAATCTAAGCTAAACTGATCTACCCTCTACAGGTGACCCAGAATCGGAATTCACATTCCTCAAATCACTCGGCACAGTTGAAAGCTTCGGTTATTTTTTTCAAGCACACGAGGAACAGCCTAGGAGTTCACCCTCTTGTTTGCATGTGAATCCTCTTGATTAGGCCATTCAACTGAGCGTTGCAGAGTCATATCAACCTCAGCAAAGAGGTCAACAGATTCTTGCAGTGAGCACCAACACAAATGAGAGCCTCGTAACCTACCTCTGCAACTTGACTTTCTGTCTCTCATAGTAACTCACGCTCTTAATCTGCTCCTGCAGCTTGTTACACATACACCCAGGAAGAGGATTTGCATAAAAGTTCTCCTCAAACCTCGGCGACTCCCCCACTTGTCTGAGATAAGGCGCCCCGAGCCTGTCTGAATGCAACCCCTTGACCTTCAAAGAGAAATCATCCCACGATAAATCTCCTTGTTCCAACTGATCCACCAGTTTAACATAATTTTGCCTGCAAGATAAAATAGGAAAATGAATTATATTTCTACAAAAATTTTTGGAGTGATCCAGTAACTCCACGAACTGGCACGAGCCAGCTGAGTAAGCAAACATTACACAAATTTCAGGATTAAACATCCGCTTCTGCAGATAACAAACTATATCTAGCTGAGGATGTAAGAATAAGCATGAAATCAATGCAAACCTGTCAGGGTTTATTGTCTTCCGAAAACCTTCAAACCTCCTATGTCCTTGCACCGCCTTCGCCATGTTCCCATCGTAAGTGTAAACAAAAACGTCACTTTCAAGGGCAACAATATAGTCCAACGCGGCAAGGCGGTTCTGATATAACTTAAAAGGTTCAAGCTCTTCCTCAGTTGCCAATGTGGAGTGAGAAAAGACATTTGGGTACTCTAACCGGAAGGCGTCCATGCTGTTGCTCCCATAGATCTCGCCCGCAACGATATAGATGGTTGTAGTGGGAGGATATCCCATAGCCTTAAGGAAGAGAGCTGCCTCATGAGGAGACATGGGGCACCCTCCTTGCAGACGGCGCGCCACGCCGTCTATCTCCTTCTCCTTCCAATGCTTGACATTATACCTCATAATCCGAAGTTCCTCTGCCTCTGTTGCTGTAAGGTTGTGGCTGCAACCAGTGAAAGCCAGCATGTCTTTCTCGTATCTGCAAAAGACAGAATCAAGAATGACTTTAGTCCTACTTGTAAAGGTCCCATTTGCCAAAAGAGGGGGCCCTTTCTTTTAAGGTGCTTAAATTTTCAATAATGACTTCCTCATATCCGCAACCAAAATCAAGAATGACCCTCATAACTTAATCATGTTCCAGATAGCAAACAACTGTCTCGTTTGCATTTGGTCCATTTGCCAAAAGAAAAAAAAGGATTCCACAAGTACGGTTCGCCAAAGCGTGCAAAACTAAATTTTGCGAGACAAATCAGTCACTCAAAAAATAATCATGTGCGCATGTAAAACGTGGAAATGTGCAGTTCCCCTAGCAGTTTAAATCATTTAACTTCTAATACCCTCGATGTGACAGTACCTCAAATGTAGAGCAATGTACGGCTCGCTATTGTTCCTCAACCTGTCAACTAGTGTCTTCCCAAGCTTCTCAATCTCCTTTGCATATTTAAGAGCTTCGTAATTGGCTCGACATCTGAGTCTCTGAATGGAAGAAGCGAGGCCGTTATTAGTGAGGCGTGAATCAGTATGGGTGAACTGTACCACCTTGTGCCGCTTCAACAGTGGAAGTATCTCTCCTCTATAATAACTGGCCTGTGAACAAACAAAAAAGGATTGTGAGATACAATTCCAAGACATATAAAGCATGAAGAGTTTGGAATGGGGAAAGAAGATCCATGTACCTTTGACCATGAAATAGGGGCCCTCACTAAGGGATCCTTTGCAGCATATTTGGGTGGTAGGGACTCGATAATCTCGATGTCGTCTCTCAGAACCTCTATGAAATGCTTCCAATCGAATATATCTTTGAAGTCGCTGCAAAAGCGATCTCGCTTTTAATGAATTCGAGAACTAGCAATAATATGGGAGATTGACGCCAACCATCCACGATAGAGAAAAGATGATACCTGGGATCGGTCCAAAACGATTCGTGATCGAGAGAAGGAAGAACCAGAGTGGCATTCATAATCTTTGCAACCGCAACCATATCGCAGATCTGGGTAGATAGAGATTAAAGATACATATCAAACAAAAGAACCAATCAGATGTTACAAAATCTGTCCAATGTAAGAAACTTACTCCTGTCCTCATCTGATTCAAACCCCCATTAGCATGAACTAGCAGATAACCATTGGTTTTCGCACCCGTTCCTGGAGAAAAACGGAGGATCAGTTTCGATGCTGACAAAGAAATTTCATCACAGGAAAAACAATGCTAGAAAATTGTGGGAGGGAAAACTCAAACCGACTTATTCGATTCTTCGGCCGAGTGATGCACTTGTAGTAGTTGTCACTGTTTGGCTTCATCCAAATTTCTGGAGTCTGTAAAATGCCAGGAGACCCATCATCTATGTTAGATCAGATCATCATAATATCGCAAGAAAGCTATAGAAGTAAATTCAATTCAGCATTGCATTAGCCTCTATTGACATATAAATCCGCCAGGAATGGAACATTCAACAAAGCCTGAACAATATCCCAAAAAATTTTATTTGAATCACAGAAAATCCGGTTACGATCAACCAAATGGGGCAAAAGAAATTTCTGTTCTGGAAAAAGAATTAGCTTTATCGTTCAAAGACGTGCAGCAGTTGTCGAAGGGAAGAAAGATTCATTTTTTATCGAACTTTCCCTTGAGAAGGTCAAAAAATTCAACGGGAAACTTTCACTTACAGACAATTTCTCCAAAACGCGCTTCGGCATAGATTCGCCGTCGCCGCCACCGCCACCATTCTCGGCGGCGACGGCGCGCTGGGCGTACGACCAGTCGTCCTTGAACGTCTGCAAGCGCAACAGCCCGTTGTCGGCCCTCCTCCCTCCTCCTCCTCCTCCTCCCACTCCGCTGTCGGCGACGTAGCCGCTGAAGAGCGACGCCTTGAGGAAGACCGAGAGCACGACGAGCAGGATCAGGCCCGCGAACACCTTGCGCCCGGCGGGCCGCCGCGACCGCACCCCGTGCGCCGCCCACGCGGCGGCGTCCTCGATCCTGAGGGCCCAGGCGTCGGGGAAGACCTTGCGGCGGAGGAGGAGGTACCGGACGGCCGGGTGGTGGTGGTGGTGGCCGTGGCCGTGGCCGTGGTGGTAGACGAAATTGCCGTTGTGGAGGAGGTGGGGCCCGCCCATCAGAGAGACGTTGGGGTTGCCGCCGTCGTCTTCCTCTTCGGAGGAGAAGGAGGCGTCCATGAGGGAGTCCGCCACCCGCCGCCTCTGCGCGGCGGTGGGCCCCGCGTGCCTGGGGCTAGCGTTGCATGAGTTCGTGGTGCCACCCGACGCCGTCAACACCATTGGCCCGTCAACACAAAAAAAAAAAAAAAAGAAAAGGGAAAGGAAAAGGAAAGGAAAAACAAGATGCAAACTTCCCCCCTCCGCCCGTCCTCGTTCTTGAAACTCTGCAAATTTTCTTTCTTTCTTTCCGGGAAAGAGGAAAGGCTGGAGGGGAACGAAAGGGAGGGAAAACTAGAGAGAGAGACAGATGGGTATTGCAGGGGTAGAGAGAAAGGAGGAGGAGGAGGAGGAGGAGGACGGCCTGTCTCTCTCCGTGATGAATGGCGGGCGGACGCGTCGTCAATGGTTTTCTCTCCCCTCTGAATTCCCCCCTTCGCCACCTGTTTATATATAGACTCTCTCTCTCTCCCCTCTCTCTCTCTCTTCTTTCTCTCTCTTCAGCAGGCGCAAGTTCTTGTTCCGTAGCGCTGGTGACGAAACGGGACGGATCTGCCCTTCGAGGCTCGAGGCGCCATGGGAAGACACGATTAAAACTTCGGGTGGTGAATTCGAAGGATCGTGTCGGATGGGGCGACACGACAGAACGGAACAGGACAGGACAGAGCAGGGGGAAGGGACGGGAAGGGAAGGGGAAGGAAAGGTAAAAAGGAAAAAGAAGAGAAAAAGACAGATGGGTGAAGGCGGGCGATCGATTGGGTGGTGAGATTCTGTCCGAATTTGGGAAGGTGGATTTCGAGGAAATTCATGGAATGTTTCGATCGGAGAGGCCCCTTCATCAGATTCCTTGCACCGATTATACAGCCCAAATGCACGTATCATGTTAGATGCGGTGTCCTAAAGTGCCCCGCACCTTATAAAAAAACAAAGGCAAGAGCTTTGAAATTAGTAAGTTCTTCCTCTCGAGGTAACTTACACGTGTGGTAAGATTTGATTCCGTATAAGTTGAACTAAAAATAAAAAAAAATAGATTATAAGGTTTCTCGATTTTTGGGTTTGATTAAGTTCGTCGGGTTGGATCAAATGAGGAGGAGGAGAGGTGATGAAAAGGGCCGGTAAATCCGTCGATGGACTTTTGGATTCATGCGGAGATTACCGTCTGTTTGTATCTTGTACGAATAGGGCCCTTGAATTTTGATTAATATCTCCAGAAATCATGATGACTTTGCAATTTATCTGCATCTAGTTTAATTGTTTTCGTTTTCAAACTCACGGCCGTTTGTCAGGACGTTAATGTAAACTTACTCTAGCCTCTTTCTTCACAATTTCAGCACGCATATCACATGCATGATATCGTCCAATAATAGAGAAAAGCAGAGTCACTTAGCTGGCATGTAATGTTAGAGCCACAACAAATAAGTATCAAATAAAAATTAATAGGTCCTAAACTTGATGCATACCGTGACATTTCGTGGCGTTTTAAAGTAAATTGAGATTTTGGGATTTAAATCAAAACCTAAAATGGCAAATATCATTTGGTCAAAGCTTGTAACTTTAAAGGGTACAAGAGTAAGTGCCTAACTAGATTGCTGAAAACAGAAATAAATTAAAAAAATTATTTGATGATGATTGAAAAGAAATAGCTAAATATTATCAATGTCTCACCAAAGATAGAGCAATGATAATTATCGGTAGGTTTTAGCAATATGAATGACAAGACTTTTGTTGCCATCAATTATTTTTGCTAATGAATGAATTAAGCAGTCCTTCCCTCATTTGCCACATTAAGTGGATTTTTTTACTTAATTGAGTTCAATTTGTTTTTGAATATAATTTAATTATTTTGACCAAAAATGGATAATTTATTTATTTCCTTTTAAACATGTTCTTTCCTATATTCAGCTATTTTTTTTTAGCTTTTTTGCTAGTTATAATAAGGAAAATGCAACATGTGTATTTCATTGCACTTGATACACTTTTGAAAGATGGGAAGGAAATTATTCTAAATTATTCTAAGGCTCCGTTTGTTTCGTGGAAAAAAATTTTCGAGAAAATATTTTCCTCATTTTCCGGCATTTGGATCGCTTAGGAAAATGAGTATGCTAAATTCATGAAAATGATTTCATTTTTAGGAAATCGGAAATTATAATCCAAAATATGACTAAATATCGGCAATTGACCGGAAACTCTACGTTTGGGGATAAGAACCCTAATGCTCATTCCCGGGTCCCCGGCATCCATAACTGAATAGTGTTTGTGTATTTGGGAAAATCAAATCATATTTTCCTTTCAAAACAACACAAAAAAAAAAGAAATTCTGTTCTTTTTCGTATTTCATCCAAATACTGGTTTGCTATTTTCCTAGAATATGACTTACTTCCTTAAAAACATTTTCCTAAGAGTGTAATAGTTTTTGTGAAATAAACAGAACCTAAGATTATTTTCTTGTTGGGGGTGAATATGGTGTACATTACTCAATTTTAATGCACTGAAAAGCAGAAATTAATAGTTTTTTTTTGTTAATTGAAAGATCATTGGCGAGAGGTCATGTATTGGGGTCAAACTTGGATCCCATGTATAAATAGTATTTTGACTTTCAAAGCGAAATTGCCTTTTACGTCTATGACTCTCTTACCCCATTCTAAAGTTGTGGGGCAGCCGCTTTTCTTATCACCTGGTCTTCAACACGTTCACGGTTCACGCCTTCAAAGTTCATGTCGAATGGCATTTATGCATTTGCCAAAGTTAGGTAAAGCCCCTCGGGCTCTAAAAACACCCGATTAAACTCATGAATCGATTGAAGTCGTGTCATGTCGTGCGCTCATTCACATGCATATGAAGCCGACACTGTGTGGGGTCACATATATGAAGTCGAGGAGTGCAAGATTAGCTCACATAATGGGTACTAAAAAGACATGTCACCCACTTATAATTTGCGAATCGATTAGTATGTCAATTTTAGTATATGCCCAACAATTCTCTTCCACTTTAGCTAGTTTCCGTATGAGCACCTATCTGCCCTCTTAAAACTAGATAAAATCTTTTTTTTTTGTTGGGATTTCGCTGTTACGAGGATACCTTATGAGGTGATACAAAAAGATCGGGAAATTGGAGATACAAATCTGGTGTTTTATATAGATCTATAAGGTGACAAGATTAAATGCAAGCGTTATTTAAGTTAGTGGGGACCCACATAAGCATTCGACACGAATTTGCTACATTACTTCATAAAATCTATTAAATATTCTAATCGTGATAATGAGGGAGGCTACAATTGAAGATGTATATGAGTATAAAGGAGGTCTTAAGATGTAGTTGGGAGTGAATTAGGGTTCCCTCGCAAGTAACTCAAGCTAAGAAGTTCGATGATTGCTCGAGATGAACTTGCCTAATTCGAGCTCGAGCGACTCAAGGATTATGTCTAGTCGAGCTCGATCTCACACTTACCAAAATATTCGGTTCAACGGGCTCATGAGCCTAATGGGGTTCTATTATTTCTTTAAAAACAGTTAACAGTTATGAAAATATACCCGTTCATAAATTCTTAAAATTTAACGACACACCCCATATGTGGCAATGGAGGAATTATATTTGAACTCATTAATCTCGAGCCCAAGTTTTTTTTTATAGCTTAATTGTAATTTAGCCGAGCAAATTCTAGGCTAAGTATTTTGATTTTCTATCAACTCGACCTCGAGCAGGGAAATTTATTTTCAATCAAAGCTCGACTCGATGTTCGACAGCCTAGCATGTAAACAAAGTCGAGCTTGACCTCAGACTCGACACCGGAGGGCTCAACACAAATGCACCCTCGGCCACAGCCTATGAGAGCGTTTAATATCTCGCGACATCGACTAGCCAATGTGAAAATGGAGTCTCGAGCTTGTGATCTTCGGCGTTTCGGTCGCGGTTATAAAATGCCGATGCCGGTATAAAAGAATCGACTGCCTTCGCGATACCCGTTCGACAGATGAGTAATTCAAACGAATTAATTTAACTGATGATCCTCCGACAAGCTCACGTAAAATTACGCAGGAGAAGAATGTCCGAAGGTGGAGCGATGAATGAATACCGTGGGGAGAGTACAATTTCCGAACGTTCCTCGATCCTCTCGTTGGATGTCGGAAACAGACAGCCCCCCGCTCCCTTCGTTGTCACTGTCCATCTCATCTTTGACCTAGAAAAGGCAATATCTATTAAAATATTTAAAAAAAAATAACAATGATTATTTGATCCGACGGTGCGTGATCTCATGACAGTCCCGCTATCTCCCCCCATCGATCAGTGTCAGACACGTGTCGCCTTGCCAGGGCGCTGGCGTCGCCCACCGTCATGCCCTCGGCCGTCGCATGAATTTAGCTCGCCCTTTTCATTAGAACAAAGAAGGCAAAATGAAAAAAAATTCGCCGCCACAAATGTGGACCGTCGGATCGGATCTCCCGGCACGGTGCTCGGCCACGTGGCGGGGGGCCTCTGTCGGTGATTCCGAGATGGACGTGCAAACCGCCGCACCGGATTGCCCCCCCCGCCCCCAGCCCCAGCGGCCACACGCGGGGTCCCGCGTCGCTGCGGTCGGTGGGCCGGCCAATCATGTGGGAGCGGGACCCGAGTCGGGGGGAAGAAGTCGCGGGCCTCAGCGCGGAGAATCGACCGGATCATTTCGCACGCGCAATCGTCGGCGAGGCCCTTTCTCTCTCTTGGTTAGTAGTTGTAAAGGCGATAATTACACACGCCGGGAGTAAAGGGCGAGCAAGAGGAGCCGCCCGGCTCTGAGCTGTTCGTAAGGGCATCGGTCAAGTTCCCGGTTCCATAAAATTGGAACCGGTGAATTTTCGATCGGTTCCGAAGCTGTTCGCGAAAGCATCGGTCCGATTCCATAAAATTGGAACCGGTGAATTTCGGTTCGGTTGCTGGATCTAGATGTGAAACCACCCAATCGAGCCACCTGGACCGAAACGTTTTTTTTTAAATATTTTTTTTCGTTTGTTAAAAATTTGTGAAAAAAATCATAATCTATTTCCCATTTCACAAAGGAAGGCCCTTCAAAGCTGGAGCGATTAACGTTTTTACTTATGCATGTGAGTAAAATAACAAGAACAAATTAAAACACAACAATAGTTGCTCATTCCAACCAAGTTTTGCCACGGATTGAAAAAATCCCTGTGACACTTACAATGTTATACGTAACTCATTCATCATAGAAATGTCTTGGTTATCAAGAATATATTCAATTTCATCTTGAACATTAACGGTTCCATTAGCCCACTCGGGAACTGGACTGCTTGGGAACTGATCGCATCTCTATACAGCCATATTTTGGTAAAACTGCAACCGAATAAAATCAAATATCAAATGCTAATCATTTCAAGTATTGGAACTTTATTAAAAAAACATATTATTCGATAATGGTTTAATATTGAGTATAAAATATGGTGTGGGAAAAAATTTAATTTGGTCACATATCTCACTTTGAGCGGTATAGTTTGCCGGTTCTTGTATTTGGTAGATATTTTAACTATGCACAAGGCACGGAAAATTACTAAAAAATTTATAAACCCATTACATTTGTGACAATTAATCCTAAACTTTTTAATTTGGCCAATTTACTCCTAAATCTTTTGACTATTTGTCAATTCATTCCAACTAAGTTTGACCGCAAATCGCTAACGTGAACATCTGTAGTCTTATGTGGTACAGCCGAAATTGACCCGGACAATTTTTATAATTTTAAAAAATTCTGAATTTTTTTACATTTCTTTCTTCTCTCTTTTCTTTTTTTTTCTTTTCCTTTTTTCTTCTAACCCTGATGAGGGTTGCAGCCCTCGCCTAGTGGCCTTCTGGCCAAAGGCCACGATGGACAAGGGCTTCGCGGCCCTTAGGCCCTCGCCGAACTTCATAGAAAAAAATAAAGAAAATTATAAAATTATAAAAAAATTCAAAAAAATTATAAAAATCATAAAAATTGTCTGTATCAACGATTTCTAGCCAAAATTGACCGAAATGTTTATGACTGAATTGGTAAAAATACAATAGATTTGGGTCTTTGGTAATTTTTCTTGCATAATATGGCAACTATAGTGGCCAAACCATGAAGAGCCAGCCATCCACCCACACGATGAAGTATCGAGTAGCAACTCTGTTGAGGTATGGTCTCACCACCTTAATCACTTCAACTTTCTCTCTCTTACATCATTTTCCTCACAAAAATCGACTTCAAGCGTCAGAGGGTCCACTCGAGGAAACCTATAAGGACTTCTCTCTCTTTCTCCGGTATGTAGATCGACGACCACTCTATTAGATCTGTCCAAATGGATCATAAACCCCGTTTCTTAACCATATTTGATGAGTTGAGTTGTTATATTATAGTTATATTCAGTAAATGAGTTATAAATGAGTTTAAAATGGTAAAACCAAAAATATTATGAATGTTAAATGGATTCACAATTTACTTAAAACCAACTCACCTCTATTTTTCTCTTCACTCTTTTTTACCCTCACTTGATTCGTGCTTGCTCACTCTAAGCTCTCACCTCAATTTTAAGATTGGATTCAATATGGAAGTGCTTTGATAGTATGGATTGGGTTGATTATAAATCACTACAGTTGTATTGCACGAAAATTGTGTCAATTTGGATCAGACTATTTTCAATCCAATCCACCAGTTTGACGAATTTACGCCCCATTATTGTACGAACGCGAGGGATGCTCGTCCCTCCTTGTCGTGCTCCATGGCCATCTCATCTTTGCTCCCACGTGGCATTCTACTACTTAGGTTTGGATGCCTCGTCAGTTTCGCATGATCTAACAGCTGAAATAAGTAGGATGTGTATGTTCACACGCGAGCTGTTCTTGGGTTTTTATGAATCCGAACTTAAAGTATTACCATGGGCCAACATATACAGAATGTGAAAAATAAGCAAGCAGTTTGGAACTTAGCGCAAGAAAAAATGAACATGGCCGTACTTTTCTCTGGTCAAAATCAAACGAAACTCCCCATCTGATGTTGAATTCGATTGCAGAAGCATCGAAAAGGTGGGAATCGAAAGGGAGTTCCATTCACAACGTGGGCCAGTTAGCAGTGCTACTGTACTGAATAGCTACCGCCGTACTCGTTCGTGCTCATCACATCTCCCCAGTTCCTGCGCACGAACCCTAGAAGGCTTCGAAGCAAAGGACTCGATACAGGTCCTCCACTATCCCAGGTCAACCTTTCGACGTGTCAAGGGTACATCAGTAGTGCTTTCTTTTCCCCTCTAATAAAAAGCACCGATATCGGTCTTCCTTAACAACAAAAGAAAGCCAATATGATTGGAGCGCAAGATCAATGCGCGAAACACAGGAGAAGTACAAGGTCGTAGGTTCTTTCTGGGGTCGGTGTTGCCGATCAGTACTATTATATTGGAAAAGGGCATCATCTTCGATCTGATTCATTCGTGATGGCCCGACAGATTGTGCGATGATGCACGACACTATCTGAGAGATACTATTCCTAACAATGATCAGTACTATTCTTTTTCGTTCTTTTCACGACTTGCTCTTTAGGTGGTTCTAGTCCTCCCATATTTTTTATGAAATTATGGAGCATGCATACATACATCATGTTTTACAACTACATTTTCTTCATCTTGTTGAATGGGCAAGCATTACTTTTTCGCACTTCCTTTTTTTAATTTCCGGGTGTAGATTGAGATAATCTATTTCATAAAGCTTTATAGAATTGTTTAGTGTTTGTTTCGATTGTTTCGGATTTCAAAGGAGATCGGCTGATGTCATTAGTTGGTAGGGGGAACGTACCAAAAAAGTCATAAATATATTATATTGGTATCAATTCGGCTATAAACCTTTTAATTTGACCAATTTAGTCATAAAC
>CM062220.1:5056610-5253852 GCA_031216235.1 Syzygium jambos
TAGTCATAAACATTTTGTATTTATGCTTGTTTCCATTTGGCCAATTTTGGCTAGGAATTACTAACATGAATCCTGGCCGTCCTACGTGGCACAACTAGCGCTGCCGTGGACAAATTTTACAAAATTTTAATATTTTTCTGAATTTTTTATTTTTTCAGTGTGGCCGGAAAGGGTCGCCAAGCTCTTGCCAAATCTCTATAGGCAAGAATATTGAGTTATTTGATTGATTGATGGGGATTTATATAATCTGTCACTTGTTGATAATAAGCAAAAGTTGGTCATTTTTTCATGTAACAAATCCATGAGATTTTGGTAGACCACAACTGACTATTGTAAAAATTTAAACTGTTAGATAAATGCGTAATTTAATATTTAATTATTCTAACACTCTTCCTTACGCTTAGTCTGGTCTTTTTGCTTAGTATTAGGCGTGGATGTATTTAATTAGGGAGCTCTAGTTCTGATACCATGTGAAATTTTGGTACACCACTGTTGTGTGTTCTAAAAACTTAAACTATTGTATGAAGGCGTTGTTTAATATTTAATTATTCTAACGAAATCTTTCTTTTCTCTTTTTTATTTTTCATTTTAGACATTAAACAGAGCCTAATGCTTCAGCTATTCCTTATTAGTCACAAGACTGGTGACAGAAACCTCGATCGCCGAGGTACTTTGATGCTTATTGATTTGTCTTAACCCCATGTGCGCATTAGGCGATTCTTATGCCGATATGGTAGCTCACGGGTCATTGCATATGATGATGGTGTCATCACATCGGTCGATAAATTACGATTAAAATGATACGAGAAAACCATCATAACTTACTAAACAAACCTGGTTCACATCAAAACCTGTTGCACATTATGTTTGTTTCTTATATGAAGACACGATGTGAATGCACACTGGACTTTTGGACAACATCGCAGTACTCTGTGATGACGCTTTTGTGTTTGCAGCATTTTTTGTGATCTTTTTTATATGGGCTAACGCCAAATCCTTTACAAGTTTCGCTGGGCCACAGTCATCGACTTTCTTATGTAGCCACCAACCTCATTCAGAAGTTTTTCTTCGTGGAAGCATCGTCTTGAGGAGATTCCACGAATATTATTACTTGGGTATCGACTCGCAAGTGATAATTGTATATACAAAATCTCAAGGCACCTAATTTTGTCAACTAGGGCGAGGCCGAGATGGAAATGGACGCTTGAGAGAGAGAGAGAGAGAGAGAAAGAGAAGTGCACCTATTTCTTGACTAGTTGGTCGATTAATCTTTCCTATTGGCATTTGCTCTTATGACAAGTGGGTTTATCTTGAGATACATTTGAAGGGGAAAACCAATTAATCAGGCATGTAGGCCTCATTGATCGGTCGATGTCCCAAAAGAATATGGGTATTCTTCTCATATTTTCTATATGAGCAAGTCTTCAATTGCTCGAGACGACCAGAGGCGGCAATAAGAGAGCAGTGATCAAAGGGAGTTCTACACAATTATGACGGTAAAGGACGTCCAGCGTTAGCTCACTAACATTACAACTTCATTAACATCAGACACATGATAGTAATCTTCATTCCGACATGCCAACCCCATGTGGAAGTTCCTATTTTTGCGTGCGCACCCACATGTTCTATATGCATAAGCAAAATAAATGAACAACTCCAACACCAGAATCTGTAAAAGCAAGAAACTCAATATTCAATGACATTACCGCATGATGAAACACGCAGACATCACACAAAATGTACGCCTCAAAGCCTCGACCAACCCAAAGCACCACAAGGACAAAACGAAGGAAGCCAACATGTAGCAGTCTCTCTCAACGATGTCAAACTTGCTAAAGACCTTATTCGGCATGTACAATACACAAGTTCATAAAATATGGAGACCTTCACGCTTATAACTTCAACCACTCCAAGCAAGGACAGAGTCCCCAGCAAAATTGAGCAGGATAGTAGTCCTTCAAATAGACCTCCCTGCTATATCCGATGATGTAGAAGCTGAAGGCCCTCTTACGATGCGTCATGGTCACGCGCGTCACTGGCACGACCGAGATTGCGTGCCTCTCGCATATCACCCTTGCAGTTGGAGGCACAGAAGCCCTATCGGAGATGACTTCGGAAGAGAACTTATTGAGGAAGAATGAGTCCGCAAAGAAAGCTGGAGTGCACTGATATGCTTGAGTGTTGCACAACTGGACCCCTCTTGCTCTGTGGAAAACTTCATCTGGAACCGAAGCGGCTCCACTTGTTGCACTCACTTTTCGGGTTGACAGAGTCTTCCTATAACGGCAGAATAGTATCTTAACCAATGTTTGTTCAACCACCTGATGTATACTCGAGGCATGCAAGTTAAACAGCTCTACTTCTACCGTTTAAAGGGCACCTAAATATTTTAGAGTTATGCAAACCAATACACTTATACGAAACACACACCTCACGACGTGCTATCACAACTGAGCACTGCAGACATTTTTCTAACAAAATACTATCACAACTGAAAACATGAAAGCACGTTTTCCAACACAATTCCTATCGTTGAATTTAAGTAGGTACTCATATTAGAGCATCTCCAGTTCCTTCACTCGAAAGATTTCCATGATGGCTTCTCATTAAACCCTTAATAAGGTACCATTTGTGCCATAGGTAGCTGTTATCATGCTAAGTTGCCGTTAAGATGCAAACTATAGAGTCCGACAGTGGAAGCAAGAGTCAACAACACTCTGGAGACATTGAAGGCTTGCTTCCTATGGAAAAACACGCATATAATTTGTGATTGTGCAGTAACAGAGGGAGAGCAAGCAGACATTATACTTATCTTTGTCAAAAAGTACAGCATCAAGACTTCTGTGCGTTCAGTTAGTTCAACCACTAGTTCTACAGTGTAGTAAAACTTCCAAAAGCACGTGAGCACACGTACCATTTGACAACAGCAACACCTCGTGAGAGAAGAGACCCACTTCCGAGACATGTTTCGCATTGAATAAGTCCACGAGATCCACAAGTCGCACAAGGAATCTTCCCCTTGCCATTGCATTTGGCACATCTATGAAAATAGAATTATTAATGCCATGTCATCCACAATAAACAATCAGCATCCACTGGACGCCATCCAGTCTTCTGATGCAAGTATACATCAGGAACATCAGATGAACCAACCAACCTGTCTGCCAAAACCATCTCGCCCAACATCATGAACTATGGTGATGGGACTGAGATTTTGCACCATAAATTTGAGTTATGCAGACATTAAGCCCTAGTCTAGATGGAAAAGAATGCTGATGACCCGAGAACAAGATAAAGCTTAGGAATATGTAATCAAAATTGCAAGCTTCAGAGCAAAAATATTACATGGAATCAGATCCATCTCTATGAGCAATTAAACCCCTTCCATGACAACCAGGGCATGGCGTCATCTGATTTTCTTTATAAAATCCATGTTCCTGATCTGCATTGCAAGTGGGACACACACGATCTCCCCGTCCATTACAACCTGCACCACTTTCCTCAAGTTATGCTAGTTCATAAACAAAGCCACATATCACATGACTGATCATGATCACGACATAAGTAGAACTTCCTCGTCCTTTATATCTTGTTTTTAACCTACATAAAATGATTATCATAGATGGCACACAGCAGATAACAGAAAAATGCTACAGAGAAGAAGGATAAAGATGGGCAGTATGACAAATGGAAACATCCTTATGTGAAAAGCGGTAAAAAAATATTTATCCTAAAACATGCCTGAGCATTTCTCTACAGTCTCAGAATGAGGAACTTTTGTCCGTGTCTCCTTGTAGGGAACAAATAGGACAGGAAATTGAGACCTCAGATCCAATTCCCAAATTCCCAGTTCAAGACCCTTATCCTTTCCGTCGATGTTGCCACCACGGTGGGGTTCTGTTTCTCTTATAATTTCTCTCTCCTCTACAAAGGTATCTAAAGTTCCCACGTAAACATTGCAATCTTCAACTGCGCGAATTTTCCAAGTACGAGCAGGACGACTTCCCCAACAGCAGCGATGACCAACATGATCAATAAGTAACTCCCGTATCTCTACTTCATCCAGTATTTGCCTACATAAGGTGACACAGTGAGTAGACCATTGTTTCAGAATGCAATAGGCAAGACATTTTAACATAACTTATCACAGAGCGTAAAACAAAGGATAATTGCAGCTACACGTTAAAGTGTCATTATAACCATGTCAAACACTGATTTTGTATGGCGAGCAATAAGGACACCTTTCAACTTTTTCTAATCGAGTTCAATACAGGATGGGATTCTGTTGGCCTTACTAAAATGTACTTGCTATAGTTCCACGCAGCAAATGGATGATAAGCCAATGTTATCACTCTTGAAAAATAACGTAAAGGAACAAAGGCATGGGTTGCAAATTGCAGCATGAAAGCATGCTGCAAATCATGTACTTGGTCCATACTATACTAATTAAACAGGGTAACAAGGGACCTTGCGTTTTCTTGAACAGTATAATACCTAAACCCTGTTAGAAGTTCAATGAAAGGAAAAATCTCCATCCCTAATATTAAAGGAAAAAGTCGTTTTTCCACTAAAGGTTCGGAAAAACAGAACTCACTTTTTTGGACATACCAACTTTCCTGAAGAGACACAACAGCGTGCTTTATTACAGGACAAGACTGAAACTTTACGGAATTTTGAAAGACAAAAAAAAAAAAACTTTCCTATAGGAATTGGCCGGCAAGATTTGGTTATTCCTCAAGGTTAACAGTAGCACTCCCAGTAAACCAAGCTTTCCATATAAATGTTGCGAAAGTATTCTATTAACGTTATGAATGTACCAATAGGCATCTGAAAATTAAAGAAATTAATTCATGAAATGTTTGCAATCCATAGAAGTGTCATGATCTTGCAAGCTGATTGAACAAAAGGGCGAGAGCACCAGAAACTATAACATGATGAAGATGTTTCAGCTGAGCTGAATGGACAACTGAAACTATAGCAACAACATAAGTAATTCGAAGTATAGAAGGCTGGAAGCACAAGAAGATGAATGAAACCTATGTGTCGCAACTCGTAAGGGTATGCTTGTGGAAGAGCAAAATGGTTTCAGCTAACTATTACACGAATGAAAATGATCCTCACGAAAAGCAAGGGCGACTTTAACAGATCGTACCTCTGAAATTCACTGGTGGTTCCGCCATAGTCCTCTCCATGTCCACCTTGATATACAATTGCTTGCTCTGCAGAGCATAAAATTCGATAGTGACAAGAACTAAATTAACCTGCACACGTCCTAAAGTTTCGACTTTCCAGCATGAAGAGTCAAACCCAAAATCAATCAAGCCAAAGGATCACGCTTTCCTTAGTTACGTAAGGCGAACAATGATCGTAATTACAACGCTTAGCAAGTAATTACCTAACCCACATTCTTTTCAGAGAGGTATTAAGCGAACTCAGATAGACATCTACCAGAAGCGATCTCAGATACGCTCGACCCAAAATCCAAAACTCGGAGATAGCCGCGCACGTACCGCCGGGATCGGGCTCGGGCGAGGAGACGAGGGCGGCGTGAATCGAGGGCGGGTAGCGATCGGAGGCGGCGGCGGCCGACCGAATCTCGTCGACGCTGACTTCGGTGCCGGCCAGAGACGCGGTGGTGGGGATCACGGAGCCGGTCCTCCCCAGGTACTGGTACGAGCGCCACTTGTCGGTCTCCTTCTCCCCATTTTCGCTCCTTATCTCTTCAAGAGGACCCGGAAAGTCACAAGGCCGCGGCCAGACATGCCAGGCAAGCAAGGAAACGAAAACAGCGAACCCAGCGAGCTATGGATGCGTACCTGAGAGCAGCGGCTCCTCCATCATCTGGGTCTCGGAGGGCACGCACAGAGAGAGACGCTGAAGAGACACGGAGGTAGACGTTGAATATAAATGCGGGAAAACTCGTTTCCTTAACCAAGAAGGAAGAGGAGCCAAAAGGGTAAGCGCTTTTCGTCCGAATTCGGGCCGTAGTAGCTAAAGATGGAGGAGGGTCCACGCGTTGCAGGAGTCGGTACCGTGCGTCCTCCCAAATCGCTTTCATGGATTCGCGCAGGATCGAAGAGATGACCGATTGAGAAGGCGCGCGTTGAGGAGAAGATGGGTCGATCGCAAGAAACTCGTCACGACTCTCTTTTTCACTACCTTGGGTCGATCCATGTGAAGTTGCCACCAGATTTCACAGGGCCAACATCGACATTGTCGGATCACAAAACCGCGAATCTCGATCGTTTGTCGAACGTTTTCTCAATATTTGTAAAGTACGATGTTCTATTTAGGAGGTGTCATGAAATGCACTTGGATATGGCATTCTTAATACGGTGGATAGATCACTCGAGGGACTGTAAAAGTCCCTAATTTTCTCGACCTAAAAATAGCATTTTTAATATGGTGGAAAGTTATGAACTATACTTATTTTTTTTTGTCGAAAATGAGCTATTGAACAAATTAAAAATTTATGTATTAAATTGAATATTTATGAATAGTTCAAGGATCACATTAAATTAAAAGTTGAAGGATAACATTGCATATTGGGTCAGCGTTTAAGGACTCTTTATGTCATTATTCCTAATTATGTTTGTAACTTGTTGCAATTTGTATCTACAACAACATATGAAAATTAGGTTAATTCAAAAAAAAAACATCAATTTTAACTTGAGCGACAATTATGGCCAGAACTTAATTTTATCTCATAAAAAATCATCAATTTTCACTCGAGTCTCAAATTTAACCTCCGTGATGTGAAATTTTCAATTGTTCGAATCAGATTTGGGAGTTAAGTGAAAGCTGATGATCTTTTATGAGATAAAATGAAGTTTGAGCTAGAATTGTTACCAACGGACTAGATTTTGGACTCGAGTGAAAGTTGGTCATTTTTTATGAGACAAAATAAAATTTGAATAAAAATTGTCACTCATGGTAAAGTTGTTATATTTGTCTTTTGAATTAAAACCCTATGAAAATTTGATTGTAAAAGCTAAAATTGTGTAGCGTGGCTTCCGACAAAGACAACATACGAATTCAGCATGTTATTTTTGTGCCTTTCTCTTTGTACGCTGTGTTTTTCACGTATAATATTCCCTATATGCGAATAGATTGTGCCTAACATTACCGTCTACATTCATTATGCATTACGCGGATCGTATAACGAGTGTCCACTAGGCACTTGCCGAGCACGTGCTTTACAAAAGTTTACAATTTTTTATGTCCCGCTTTTCTCTTTTCAGCAAAATCTATATCGTTATGCAACACATAAATAAACAAAATAAATAAATCGATTTTCCCGATCGAACCTACCTAGCACACCTCCTTCATCCACGATCTACATATGGCAAGTTAACTCGTCCTCCTTCTTCCCGACGTACATCACACACAAAGTTACGGTTGGACCGTGCAAAACGACGTCGCCTTGTCGTAATTAAATATAAAAATGCTTTAATGCAACGGCGCAAAACGCGATGTATATTTTTTTCAATGGTTTTAGGACCCGCTCCGGCCTGCTCTCCCTAACCAATTCGGAAAAAAAAAAAAAAAAAAAACGCCGTCGCCGTCGCCGGCGGTGACTGTTGTTTTTACCCCCAAAACCTTTCAATTGAGGGTTTTTTCTTCTCGACAGATTTCGTCTCCGCGAAGAATCTGAAGCGAAAGTTCCTCCGGATTCCTGGAAATCGCCGGAATCTGAGGCCGAGGAGGAGGAGGAGGAGATTCCCGCGACGGTTTCCGGCGGCAAGATGCTCCAGATTCGATTGAAGAGGGACCCGATCTCCGAGGGCGGCGGAGGGCTGAAGCCGTCGCCCGCGGAGACCGTGACCGTCGCCTGCCCCGACCACCTCGTCCTCGCCGACCTCCCCGTGGCGAAGGGCCTCGGGCCCCCCGCCGCCGCCGCCTCGCTCGCGAAGCCCGTCGGTCGCAAGTCCCGCCGCCAGCTCGGCGAGCGCGTCCACTTCTGCGTCCGCTGCGACTTCCCGATCGCCATCTACGGGCGGCTGGTATGCGTTCTTCTTCGTTGCCTTGATCGAACGAGTCGGCGTTACTGATTTGGTGACTGATTGGGTAGCTGGCTCTGAGGAGTGTCGATATAGGAAATTTGGGTCACTGGGTAGTGATTTCCAGGATGCCTGTGCTCGATTGGGTGCATTCCTCTTTTGGCTAGGGCATGCTTATTGCTGTTCCTCGATGCGGTCGGAGCATCCGTTAGACCCGTAGTAGTGTTGCTGGTGGATATCGAGGACTTGTCGAATTGCTAATGGGTTTTCTGCTTTGTTTTTTGTTGGCAGAGCCCTTGTGAGCATGCCTTTTGTCTTGACTGTGCTAGGAGTGATTCAATCTGTTATCTGTAAGTATATCTTTCCTACATTGCTCGCGACTACGGAATGCGTCTCCTTCAGTGATATGAGGTACACTTTGAGCTGTCTGGTTGATGTGATTTCAGTGGATCCGCGGGTTCTGAAAATGAGGACAAGTGCAAACTCTGGCTTGATAGAGCAGCCTCCATGTATACATGAAACTTAAACTGAGCCCCAATTTAAACAATTGTGAAACAAGACTTGCTTTAAGAATCATCATGTCCTACCTCTTCTGTCATATCTTCCACATCTCGTAATACCACCTGGAATTTATCTTTACCTGCCAAATTCTTTGGTTCTCGGACTGATTTCTATGTTTGACACTGTAATGTTTCTCGATCGTCTCGGAAAGACTGGAATTTTGGTCTGACTCTCATTAGCAAATGGTCTGTATGTGATATTGACTATGGTAGATGTTAGATTCTCAAGACTAACAAGCAAAAGGCGTAAGATAGAGAAAGAGAATGGACTAGCTATGACAAGGTGCGAGTCCAGAAGGAACATTCTCCGAGTTGAACTTTTGTTCGCCCTTTTGGATTTATGTACCCATACCCTGTCTGCCCTCTACATGAGAGCAATGTTATACCGGTGATGCAGATGTTGCATGCAATTTAAGTTTGGTGCAGTAGTTGGTTCAATGCATTAGTCAATATTTTCTTTGTTGGGATAGAAAAGTAGGTCAGATTTTATTGGTAAATTAGATTGTGGCTTTTGGGCCAGGTTGCCCGAGGGTATCTCTCTTTGCAATGATCTATTAGTAAAACACAACAGAATAAAAGCAAGTTAAGTACTTGCAATGGGAAGACTAATGTAGCAAGTTAAAATACTAGCAATGGGCAGATTAATGTTCACAAGAAGCAATTGCTTTGTCTAAGGGTAGACTTATTGCTTCTTTGCTACCATTTGCAAGCTATAGTTGAATATGGCAGAACAAAAGCAAGTTGAGTACGTGCAAAAGGGAAAATCGTTGAAGCAAATTGCTTTGTGTAAGGGTAGACTGGTCCTTCTTTGTTGCCATCAGTAAACTATTGGTGTTGGTGTTTACTATTTTTCACCTGTTTCTTAATCAAGACATAGCAGCTGCAGAAATTATAGCCCTCATGGCAACGGACAGTGATTACCTTTTTATATTTTAAATTATAGCAATCATGTCTAGCTTTGAAAACTTTATGAGATCATATTGACGAGTGAGCTGAATAAATAGTTAATTCTTTGTGTGACACAGGTGTGATGACCGTATACAGAAAATTCAGACCATAAAGATGATGGAGGGACTCTTTATATGTGCAGCACCCCACTGTCTGAAGTCTTTTCTAAAGAAAAGTGAATTTGAATCTCATATACACGAGACCCATGGTGACCTTCTTCAGCCTAATGCTGAAAAGGAAGATGGAAATGAATCAGATGCACGCGGTATCAAACAATCTACTGCTTCCGAATCTACTGCACGAGCTCCACCAAGGCCTGTCTTTTCTCCCGGTTCCTCACAGCTTCATGATCGTGATGACAAGGCTCGCCATCAGCATGGTAGAGAACAGCCTCCTCCAAGGCCAATTATGCACCAGAAGCCACCAGCTTTCTTAGGGCAGGTCCAAAACAATCCTTCTGATTCGCAAGCAGACAACCAACGTCTTCCGGGGTTTGATAGGCGCTTCCATTTGGATGTGCAGGGTGGACCCCAACAAGAACCTAGCCATTTCCCAGAGAAACAGCCTGGAGTTTTATCAGACTCTCCCTTTCAAGAATACCCTATGCATTCTATTCAACAACCGAACTTTGTTGTGCCATTACAGTCAAATCAAATGCTGACACACCCACCTCCTTTCAGTTTCTCTCCTTTCCCCATAGAGGGAGCTCAGCCATTTTTTCCTCCACCCTATGATACAGTGCGGCAGGATTCAGCTCCTGAAGGTGGTCCAGAGCCAGGTTCATTGCTGGGATTCCCACCAGGTCCACCTGGTAGTGTGAATTTCATGGCTGGATATCCTCAGCCATGGAACACTGGGATGGCTGCACCATTTGAACCTCCGACAGGAGGCCAAGGAGCTGGAGATGGTTATGCAAATCCCACAGATGTCCAAGGCAGAGTCCCGTTGTACCAGGGCGATTACATGCGAAATTCAGGAACATTGCCTTTGAATCCTCCTCCCCCACCTCCTTTAGCTGGCAAGGGTTTGGAAACTGCTCGAGGTAGTAGTGTCGATGTAAGAGACGGCAAGGGAATATTGGCACCACAACCCTTGCCACTTCCACCACCGCCACCACCAGGACCTCCATCTCATATGTCACACTCGCAGATCCAGCGGGGCAAGTTCTATCCAGGCGATATGGGGCATGAGGGACAGGGTTATGGGTGGCAGCATGAGAACCGGGATAGCTTCGGGAGCAGTCACGAATAGAGAAGCCAATTTTTTATACTCTTATGTATCCCTGTTTTTTTATAGCACTGAACTGATTGATTATGCTTCATCTGTAAGGCTGTTGGACAATATTGGCCCTCGGTCACTATAATCTTGGCTTTGTTCCTTAATTCTGCTTGGAAGCCACCCTCAAATGCCAAAGAAGGTTGCCCATTTAATACTTTCGCCTTTTTATTATTACCACGCTGACTGTTTATTTCAACCATCGCCGATACCAGGGATTCCCATTGCACTTTGTCTTCTTTCAAATACAATCTTTACGATTTGATTGTCTCTAGGTTTCACATTGGGGAATGGAGAGTTACCTTATTTTACTTCGGTGGTGGTATTCAGACTGAGCTAGAGCGTGCTTGAATTATAGCCATTCAGGTAAATGAGCACTAAACATTGTACCGACTTGCACTGTTAGAACAAGTCAGTCATGTCAAATAATGTCCTGGATCACAAGGTGTCAACTAAAATGTCCTGGGATCCTGGATAGGAATAATTCATGCTCCCGGAACAACCACAACCTTGGACGATTTGTGCTAGGATGTTTTCATTTGCTTGAAACTTGAAGCCCCTCATGGGAACATTGTCCAAAAAGTCCTAAATCTATTGTACTTTTGTCAATTCAGTCCTAAACCTTTTAAGTTTGCCAATTCAGTCCTAAACCTTTTCACTTCTCGCCAATTGAGTCCATCCGGCCAATTTTGGTTGGCTGATGCCGGCCGTATGGCCAACGCTGACGTGATAATTTTTTAATATTTTTTTGAATTTTTAAATATATATATATTTTTCAACTTCTTCCCTCTTACTGGTCTAGTGACCGACCAAAGGCGAGGGCCGACGAGGTTGACCTAGCTGGCCTCTGGCGAAGATCGCCCTCGCCGGCCATTGGCAACCCAGGCAATGGTAAGGTCGGCCTCGCTAAATTTGGGCTTGGTCTACCTCGTCGGCCAAACGAAAGAAGGCCAAAAAAAAAAGGAAAAAAAATTGAAAAAAAATAAAAAAAAAATTCGAAAAAAATTAAAAAATTGTCACATCAGCATTGGTCGGATGGCCGGCGCTAGCCGACATCCATGTCAGCTCCAGGTCATCAAAATTGACCGGATGGACTCAATTGATGAGAAGTGAAAATGTTTAGGACTCAATTGGCAAACTTGAAAGGTTTAGAACTAACTGGTAAAAGTGTAATAGATTTAGAACTTTTTGAACAATTTTCCCAGCCCTCATGGCCGGTAGGCAATCACAATAATGTTCATCATTACGCTGCTTCTTTGATCATGCTCTTATACCATTGTCAACATGACTGAAAATGTTTCGCCTCTGGTTTTGTCAGTACTTCTCCACAAGTAATTCCAATCTAGGGTAAGGGAGGGAACGATAACAGAAATTAACTGTAGATAGCTTCTAGTTCACAATGTCTATGGCAGTTCGCCTACATAAACCATCACAAATATCAATCTCAAGGATATCTACTTGCACTCGCACCATCCAATGTCACACACCAGTTGATCAATCGCAAAAGCAATTTGGTCAATCAGATAACGCATTTTGATAAGAGAGGCACGAATGTGTATCATACTTCAAGCCTAGCCCCAAAAGAAATTAAAATCTGTACAAATCGTAAGTACATACAAGTTTCCTTTTTCATTTGTTCCGCCAACAAGAAGGATTCTCTCCAGATACTCAACACAACATTTTTGCCCCAGCTGAAAGATACTGTTGGAAGACAGACTCCTCATAAGTCATAACCCTGAAGCTCCAGACTAAAACTCAATAAACGAAACATATTGACAAAAAAATAGGCATATAGAGAAAGGGAAAAAAAAAAGGCACTCAAAACTCATGAATAATCCTGTCCACCCCAGCATTTTAGAAAAATTGAATGGAATGGGAGACAGAGAGACAGAAAAGGAAGATACAGCGGTTACAGAGAAGACACAAGTAACAGGAATAACGGCGAGAGATGTAGGACATCAACTCAGTTTTTTCTGCTCTGCGATCCATTGCTGAACTTTGCTGATATAACCTTCAGATAATTTTGAGTAAAACTGCACGGCACTGCCATAACCTGCCATGACGTATTTATCAAAATGTTCTTCATACTTCTCATAGAGAGCTGGAACCGTGAGGATGACAACAAGGCCTGCCATTTGGTGGGTATGAGATTTATATATTTCTTCTTGATTCTCATTTAAAGAGGAATGAGTCGGTTAATACAACACAATAGCAATACGCATTTTGAAATTTAATTTCTACTACCAATCACAGAAAAAGATAATGATGATGAAACTTACTCGTGTATCCCAATGTGAGGAAATCAGTTAAGCTGCCAACTACGGAAATCAGCAACAAGGATATAGCGACTTTAAAATACATCCGCGTATCTTTACCCAAGGCAACATCTTGGAAAGCCAGGAGCAGAGCATTTATATGAGTTCGGGCAAAAGCTGCCACATTGTTCATCATATCTTCTGATATGTGCATCTCTGGTAGGGGTGGAGAAGGTCTGCGAAAGAAAAGACAAACATAAAATAAAATTTTTGACGTCATAAGTGGCATGCTCATATGTACAATGTCATCAGTGGTTCCATGCTCATATGTCATCAAGAAGGAGATACTACTCGGCAGCAATTTCATTCATAAGGTTGTAACCAATAAGAATTAAGCATCTCAACTTCACTTGCGAAACAAATCTTCTCTGACTCATTGAATCGATAGCAAACAATGTCATTGGGAAGCTGTATCCTAGATGCAACCTCAGCACATCAAGTGTTCACGACACAGAGTAGACTATGCCTTCTGGTAAGAGTTGGATTAGATGCCCAATGCCTTTCGTTATTCAAGATATTCTTTGTAGCCCAAACATGCTGCTGAGCAAATCATAATGGCTCGTTAATTGTCATCAGGATCCTGAATTAATAAACTTTGCAGCATGAATTTAAAACTAACCAGTAATCGAGTTGATTCATTTTCAAGCAGCAAACACCTTCTTCTTGGAGGACTTTAAAACGGATTTGCAGGTTTAACACTTTTCTAATCACTAACTACAATTTACATAGTAGAACTTTGAAGTAGAAGAGAGTACCAAGGTATTTGATTCTTTAGAAATCTCCCAATTTTCAATTGATCAGTCCATTGTGCCATCAACCCCTTGCACCATTGAGCATCCGCTTTTCTTTTTGTTTTATTTCTTCTTTTAAATGATCTGTAGCAGGTAGAGGTAGCAAATGTGGTCTAGATTTATAAGGCTTACACAGCGAATATACTCAGATGAAAGACTATTATTGCGGTAGTGGATCACAAAGAGGAAACAGTGAATGGTAAGATCCTAATTTTGCAGATTCTCAATCAGAATCAATGCATCGCCAGAATCTCTTCGACCAATATCATTCAAGATTGTGACTGCATATTGCAGACATAGACAACAACAGATTCACATCTAAGTCATCGCATAACTAATGCCTCACGCAACCACCAGAAGGAAAACCATGTTTCTGTCAGATGCAGTTTGATAAACACTGATATATCAGAGCACAACGAAAATAATGCTCATTTACGCTTAGTGCAGTTAACAAAAGCACTTTACATTAGACTTACCTATTGAGTATGGCTGCAGATTTGGCCCAAAGAAAGAGAATAGTGGTGAGTAGGAGCAGAACACTGGAGGATAGCGATAATAGAGTATACCCAGATATTTCAAACACAACCCAAGCAGCTAGAGTCACTACCAGTATCCCCCATGTCAATTTGTTCCTCCTCCATAATATAACATCCGCAACTGTTCCAACTCAAACCAAACAAAAACGGAAATCCACCATTAATTTCTCAAATCCATATAAAGCCAAAACGCATGGATCAGAGGCATAACCCATGATAGTCATAATACATTCATCGGGCAAGTATCAATTGCATAGAAAGATCAATGCTTGACGAGATCAAGAAAGACCCATCAACGATACAACACTGCATTCACAGTCAAGTGCGCCGATTACTAATGAAAAGACGATGAAGGAGACTATCGGCAGCTGGGCAAGATCGCACCGCCGATGATCGGACCAGAGACAGATTGGAACGAGGAAAAAGATAGAATAGTCATACCAAGACCTCCGCCGAGCACCTCATGGACAGTTCGCTGCCTGTTGAACAATCGGTCGGACGAACCCATTTCCGAAGAAAGATCGAATCCTCGGAGACCCGGTGTCCTAGAACATTTCAGCGCGTGCTTCCGAGACCAGTTCAGAGGAGCAGCCGTAATGCCATGTCTTGGCTTGGACTCTCTCTGAAGTTTCGTACTTTTTCCCTGTTTCCTGTCTACCGCAACCACTGACTTTAGTGGTATGGAATTAAAGTATTGCTCGAAAATCTTAAAAGAACAGAAGCAGGGGATGAATGAATGTTGAAAGTTGTGATTGGTTGGCTGGCGGTCTTCCCATTTCCAGCCTAAAAGCTAAAAAGAGCACCGGTCATCATTCATGACCTCTCTCTCAGCTTCGATCCATCCTCTCTTTTTTCTCTTTCCTTTCTTCGCGAGCAAACTAATAAGTAGTGCACTAATAAGGGTGATCATGATCAGCTACATTCACATCCAACTTTTCCATCGTTTTTTTTGACCTATTGAAAATAAATGTCGGGATATCATTTCTAAGTCCGCCCGATCCGTAAAATATAATTTATACAGCTGTTATCGGATGCGCAACATGTGATTAGTTGCGTAATTAAGTTCTTTCACGTGCCAACAACTTGAGCGTTTTTTGTTGACATTCCGTGTAGAGATTTTAAGGAAGCAGTGCTTCTTCAAACCACAAACTCCTAACAAAATTACTGAGAACTAAGCAAGTTGGGATCGTGCAATGTTCAGGTGGGGACATGGATTGCTCGATCAACGACGCTTCAGCCGTACATTTATTGAACAACTTGACAATGGTTCAATATCGGGGAAGAAGACCCACTGGCCCATCAATGCATTATTCTCCCACTGAGGGCCCCAACTCTCCGTGAACCGCAGTAGAATATTCTCTCCCTCGCCTTTACTAAATGAGGAAATGACGAAATTACTGAAGGATAATTCATTCCGAAGAGCGTGCGCTCTCGGTCCGGTCCTGGACTCGGCGACCCCTGGACCAACTACGCTCGCTATCAATTCGTCCCAATTTGACAGGAAAAACACTTATGTAGACCATGGTTCATGGATCGTTACGGAACTCATGTAGAACCCGCATGATTAACAGACAATGGAGTCGAATACTAGGTAGCTTTTGGGTCTATCCATGTTAAGTAATCTGACAAAGGTGATCCCAAGATTCACCCGCACACCTCCCCTCTGAATTATACGTAAGAAAGAAGACATTTACTATCAGGAGCTGCGGTAGATTATTTCCACAGTTACAATTAACTTTGTGCCTCGCGCATGCAATTTTTCAATTCTACACCCTCGAATGTCGCAGTTTCTTCCCAAAAATTAAGAAAGTCAAAACAATATTTCCTTCTATCTTGTTTCCTTCTCAGCTTGGCTGGTTGCAACTTCACCTGTTTGAGGGGTCACAGCTTGAGGGGTCACAGCAGCGAAATCCATCAAGCTGGCAGCTACTGCAGCATTGAAGTCCTCGTCTTCCATATCAGCAAGGGTTTGATCAGTTTGACCGCTTCTTTGAGGAGGAGGAGGAGGAGGAGGAGGAGTTGGTTGTGTTGTATTGCAAGATTTTATTATCCTCTCAGCATCTTCAGGGGATAGCCACTGGCCGTAGCCACTGGGAGCTTCGGAAGACGAAATCGGGCACTCCCTTGGGAAATTCCCCCGAACTAGGAAAATGCTCCACCCAAAGCCTTTGAGAGAGTCCAAATAGGCAGAGAGATAAAACTTGGAGAGATGCTGTGGCGCGGCATATAGGCTGTCGAAGTTGTACCACTCTCCATTCACTTTCCTAATGCAGAACCAGTGGTCCTGCAAATGGCATATGAAGGCGTTTTCCAGCTCCGGATCTATCTGCGCTGGCTCGGCGACTGGTGAGTTCAGGGGGATGACCTGCAGGTCCCACACCTCTAAAGCCTTTTCCAAAACCTGCAACCAAAGATTTGTGCAATAGTTACTAACCCATGAGTGCATTTAAGAGTAGTATCAGGTATACATCATATAAGACTGTCCAAACGAAAAAAATCGAATGAATCGAAACAACCTATAAGTAACTATTCGCAGACAAATCCTGTCCATATTATCAGAAAAGGTAAGCGCATCTCCCTCAGATTCCAACTGGAATTTCTGTAGGAAATAAAAGAAAGGAGGAAGGGAGAGGAAGGAAACGCAAGGACGGAAGGAAAGAAGCGGAGGGGGTCACCTTTAAGTTTAAAAATGAGACATTGTGAAATCTTATTGACTATAGGCAACTCTGAATAAGTAACCCATGAACTCTTTTGATGATCACCTTTGGAAACAACAAAGAATCAGCAAGGCAAATATTACCACCTCAAGCTTCAGATTCAATCACTCAAATGCAGGAATCCTCTTAACAACATTGCATGCACAAATCAGTGGAGAGAGAAAGAGAGAGGCATCACAGTAAAACAAGTAACAGTATCTCAAATTACATCGATATCTTTTTCTAGTAAAAGTTCTCTTCTAAGTGCCTCACAATATAGCTATACCGCCTAACTCATTGATAAATGAGCAACCGCTACAAGTGTTAAAATCTTTTCCTGAGCCTGGGGAAACAGAAAATAAGGATCACAGTTATTATCTTAACAAAATGCTTAATTCATTCTTCTATAGCAGCTTTCGGGATGCATTAACTAAAAACAAGAACTTGTCAGATACTTCCGAGTTATATTACTCATTCAAAGCTGCTGAAAGAGACTATCATCGAGTCAAAGCTACTATAAAGATGTCCACAGCATTTTTTACTAATATTCATGGAATTCCATGGCATGACCTCCACCATATCAGAATCAAAGCACCAAATATTCTTAATTGACAAAAAAGGTTGAAGAAAACTTCAGAATTCGTAGCAATAGTACTACCAAGCAGATCAGAGTTAGTTTACTAGTACACCTATACTAAGTCACGCTGCTAAAAGAGACTATCATCGACTCAAAGCTACTATAAAGATGTCCACAGCATTTTTTACTAATATTCATGGAATTCCATGGCATGACCTCCACCATACCAGAATCAAAGCACCAAATATTCTTAATTGACAAAAAAGGTTGAAGAAAACTTCAGAATTCGTAGTAATAGTACTACCAAGCAGATCAGAGTTAGTTTACTAGTACACCTATACTAAGTCACACATGATGATCAGTTGGTCTTATGCACTCAAATTTCAAATGCTCCCTCCCCCCCCTCTCGCTCTCTCTCTCTCGCTCTCTCTCTCTCTCTCTCTCTCTCTCAGATTGTCAATACCATACAAATAAATTTGTTCAACTACCAAAAATGCGTCTCCTCTTCCGGTAATGTGGAACTTAAGCAAGTATTCATTTGCACTTATTTTGCCCAACAATATGTAGGCAATCGCACAATTCAATATATGGTTTGTGAAGAAAAAAAGAGGAAAAACTGGAGAAAGGACTCTCAAGATGCTTTAAACCACCTAACAAGCCCAAGTGATTAATTTCTGCAAATTATCTATCACGGAAGGATTGTTAATCTAACTGAAGCACAAAACTCCAGTCAACATTATAAATGTTGCATGCATAACAAACAGGGCAAAATTCCAGGAATAAAAAACGACTTCATATAAGTTGCAATTCAAAGAAAGACAAAACAATAATTACTTGCATCATATTGGACAGGATGCGCAGCCTGCACAATAGCAATGGCATATTGCGCTGTAAGGCAGATGCGTAAAACCATAAAAAACCAAATAATGCTTGCTTGTGCAGATGAGAATATGTGCCTAAATGCAGAACTAGAGCTATATATGCAACAACCATGTCATGCAGAAAGTAGTGACATCAATTAACACTGCACAAAATCAGAATCCAAAGGCAGAGGTGCGGTTAATGTGTACCATCATGTTTGAACCATTGTACATGAATTATTGCTCTAATTGGAGGGCCAGGCAGCTCACACTTCCATTGGAAGTTGGAAGCATACACTCTAAATACTTGACTCAAATTCATAAATTGTTTTAAGAAGCAGAACAATGTATGTCCAAGCGCCCAGATGAACGTTTTACAGTGAAAAGCTTGGTCAGCCAGTTCTCAAGTATATGGAATTTGTTATCAACTATCCTTAGGGCACTAATTAAGCTTTATTTAATGTATTTGCAGTATGCCCACATTCAAGATTGGTGTCAAGTGTACATCATATAAGATTGTCCAAACGAAAAATCAAATGAGTCGAAACAACCTATAACTGTTTACAGACAAATCCTTTCCAAATAATCAGAAAAGGTCAGCACATCTCCCTCAGAATCCAACTGGAATATCAGGAGGAAAGAAAAGAGAGGAGGATGGAGGTTCCGGAAACGAAAGGACAGAAGGAAAGAAGGGGTGGGGTTCACCTTTAAATTTAAAATGAGATGTTAAAATCTTGTTGTCTATAGGCAACTCTGAAAAAATGACTCATGATGAACTCCTTTGACGATCACTTTTACAAACAACAAAGAATCCGCAATGCAACTATTACCACTTTAATCTTCACATTCAATCATTCAAATGCAGGAGTTCTCTTGGCAACATCGTTATCGTATGTACAAATCAAGAGATAGTCATATGTCCTACCATTTCTCCAAATGTTCCCACGAGAGAGAGAGAGAGAGAGAGAGAGAGAGAGAGAGGCATCACAGTTAAAAAAATAACACTATCTCAACTCCATTGATAAAAGATCTTGTCAGATTACTTACGCATTAAATTACGGGCTCAAAAAGCTGCCCAAAGAGACGATCATTTACTCAAAGCTAATATTGCGATGTCCACAGCATGTTTTTACTAATATTCATGAAATCAATTGCACAAAACCTCAACTACATCAGGATAAAAGCAACAAGAATTCTTAGTTGATAAAAACAAAAATTGATAAAAACTTCAGAATTGGTAGCAATAGAACTATTGAGCAGATCAGAGTTAAATCACAGGTACACCTATAGTAAGTCCAGCATGATGATCAGTCAGTCTATCCTAATTAAGAAAAAAGCAACTTTCTTTTATGTCTCAGATTTCAAATGCTCTCTCTCTCTCTCTCTCTCTCTCTCTCTCTCTCTCTCTCTCTCTCTCTCTCTCTCTCTCATAATGACACCTGTCTTTCCTCGCGATATTCACATATAATTTGACAAAAACGCTCGTTTTCTTTTTCCAGGAAAATAAACTGTCCCTTTTCTCTCAGACTGACTGACATTAATGAGGAGTTCCCCAACCTTCTACACAAAATTCAGTAACTTTTGAATTTATACCCACAGCTTCTTCACGAGATGCACCGCTTGAGTTTGTCAATGCCATACAAATAAATATACTCAACTGCCGATACGTGTCTTCTCTTCTGATAATGTGGAACTTAAGCAACTATCTTCATTTGCACTTCTTTTGCCCAACAATATGTAGAGAATCTTATAGTTCAATATATGGTTTGTGAGGGCAATAAGAGGAAAAACTGGGGAAAGGACTCTTGGGATGCTTTAAACCACCTAACAAGCCCATGTGATTAATTTCTGTAGATATCTATCACGGAAGGATTGTTATTCTAACTGAAGCACAAAACTCTAGTCAACCTTATAAATGCCACATGCATAACAAACAGTGGTGGAATTCCAGGAATAAAAAGGACGGCATATAAGTTGCGTTCCAAAGAAAGACGAACAAATAATAATATACATAAAAATTGGACAGGTTGCACAGCCAGCACAAGAGCATACGTGTGCGCACATGAACTGCGCTCTAAGGCAGATGTGTGCAACCATAAATAACCAAAGAATGCTTGCTTGCTTGTGCATATCAGAATATGTGCCTAAAGGCGGAACTAGAGCTATAAATTCCACAACCATAAAGTTGTCGCTCGCAATTTCTTGGGCAATTTGAATTAGTATATCCTTAAAAAAATGCTATGCTATTCCCATGTTTACTTGCCAACAAACCCATATTTTCAAAGTGTCATCATATAAGTCTATAAGATAGCATATTAAACATAACCCATCAAAACATCCACATCATCCACCGAGTTAAGTTGCATATCTAGTCATTAGGCATTGAAAACTTAACTTTTGTTCGGGAGATAGGAGAGGCTAGGAACGGGGTCGGAGAAGAAAATTTTACACTTGCCCTCCAATTCACTCTCGCATAAAGTTCAATTTTCTTTTCAAAATCTTCAACGCCCACCTCTCATTTTCCATCTCCCCTCTCTCCCAAACAAAGCCTAAATATAATCTAAAAGGTATGGTAAAGAGTCATGCAATCCCACGATTTCAATAAATTAGTTCGCTTGTATTCAACTCCTCCACCCCTATGGATGGACAAAAAACGATAAGACAACAAACAACTGTGTAGACTTCCGAAACAAAATAAAATTTTTATTTTTCTTTGATTTGACAATTTTACAACTGCATGAGGAGCATTTACATTTATGTATAGTCACATTGCAAAGAACGGAGAGAAGCCTGCTATTAAGCATTTGATGAGCAAGATACCGCCATTTCTTGATTTTTGGAAGTTCTCCGCATTATGTCGATACATTGAGGGGTATTCTTCCATCCAAAGACAAATCCTTTTGGTAGCCATTCTATACTTGACTTATTTCTGATTTAGTGAAGTTCACATTTTCAATTTTGCCCCAAAATCTAGGACAGCAAGTGTATTAGTGTTGTCACGTACCAAAATTTTTCTTCGGCATGATCGTCAAATATAGCACCCATTTCACCGATACCAACAAGTTTGCAGACTAGCTTACAAGCATCGGAAGTGCAAATCTAGGAGCCCGATACACCATGTGCTCGATACCACACGGATACGGCCAAAAAACATTTATATCCACCCACGATACGGAGAACAACGGCACGCACAAGACATTAATTAGTTACTAGGATGATCTAAACGATCCAAACTACCGACATATGGGCGGCGCACTTGCAGAGTAAGACATTCCGAGCGGTCAGAAACTAATTACTTGCCACAGGACTGACATCTGCATGAATAATCACCCATCACACTCATCCCCACAGTTGAAAACCACGAAAGCTCCATCTATACCGAAAGGAGCGCTGACAAAGGATCTCCGACGCGATCACAAACCAAACCACCTGTTCATCCGTCATGCAGTGGGAGCTCTAACGAACAGAGACAACTCAACCGATCGACATCATTCCCAAGAGCCCCGTCTCACAATCAAGGTCCAGAGGAGCTCAATTTCGGGGGCGGGACAAGAGGAGGAGGGAGCGAACCTGGATACTGAAATCGCCGTCCAGGGAGACGTTGTGGGACTCCTGGGAGAGGAAGTCGCCGCCGCCCTGGGGCATCATGACCTGGCGCTCCCTGCGGTCGAGATCGGAGGCGAGGGCGGCCAGGTCGAACTCGGAGAAGAAGGGGCCCTGGAGGACGGTGTTGGCGCAGTGCACCGCGCACAGCTTCGACTCCTGCACCTCGTGGTACAGCATCCCCCCGTTGCTCGCTCCCTCCATTTCCGCAAGAACCAATCGGGGAACGAAGAATCGAAGACCGAAGACTCGGACGAACACCCTAGCGGATTGGATTTGGATTCGGGGGAAACTCTCGAATGCGACTGCGATTTGACGCGAAGCTGATCGGCGATTTTGTTCTTTTGGGGGAATATTTATCGTCAACGATCAATTCGATTCCTTCCTTTCCCCCGATTTTTTTCCCCCACCGGGAAGTCGCGGACCGCGTGCCGGGCACGTGCCCGAAGCAAGCGTCCCTCCTCGGGTCGGGTCGGGTCGGGTCGGTGGCCGATCGGTCGCTTTTAGTGGGGGGAATCGCTTGTCGCCCGTTGTTGCTCCTCCGACTTTGGTCTTTTCCAAAGTGGCACGCCATTCTTTCCTTCCGTTCTTTCTTTCTTCGCTTGTGAATTTCGCTCGATACTTTTCGTCCCCGAAAAAATATCCCATCCTAGCCTGGATCGCGTGTAATCATGGATCGGGACGGTCCCAGGGCCGGTACCGACTCGTCTAGTGCGAGAAGGGCCAGGAGATTGGCACCACCGGATGCGCATGCATCGCACGGGAGCATGCTAGAAGAAAGAAAACGTGACTGAAATGATATTTTCTAATTTGAAATCGAGATATCAATCGTGGAGTCAAATCGTTATTGTGTTCACGCAGTAGTTCGGGTTGCGCATGGTCCGCAAGTTTGTTGTTCTTTCTTCCGGTGGTCTTTCCATTCACGTGTTCATTGTTCAGTTCAATCGAAGCTTCAAAAGTAGTATAAAGAACTGTTTACTTCATAGCAGTTCTCGCACGAGGTTTCTCACAACATCCGTGGCTACAGTACGTCAAAGGACCTTTGATTTCTGGTTTTAGAAGATGATCAAGTAATCACCATTCTTATCTTTCAGTCTTCCGGTTGATGAAAGGATCATATCATAGAATTACATCCCCACTGAAATGTACCGTGCCTGGAATATTAAGCGAATCGTGCTCTTCACACTATGTTTGGTAGATGATATTCAGAAGGAAGAGAGAGGTCTCTATACAATTAATTTGGATGGAGTGACCGAGTGATTAAAAGGGGAAAAAAAAGGATAAAAATTTGGAGGGATTGAGATATAGCGTTAGTTTAAATGCTGGCGAGGGGAAAAATTTTCAACTCTGGACAATTCATTGTGATACGGTATGAAATTCTATTGAATTTAATAAGAGATAGAGAGCGATAAATAATATGACTAATTTAGGGGAAAAGTGTTGAATAAGTCCTAAACCTTTTGAGAAAATACCAATTTAATCCTAAGCCTATTTTTTGTGTCAATTTAGTCCTAAACCTTTTGATATAGTGCCAATTCAGTCCTTTTGGCCAGATTTTGCTAACGTGGACGTCGGCCGGGCAGTGACCGGAGCTGATGTGGACAAAATTTAATAATATTTTTTTGAATTTTTTTCTTCTTTTTTTTATTCTTCTCCCTCTTCCTTCAGCTGGTCGCCGAAGCGACGACCGACCGGAGGCTAGAGGCTGGCGAGGTCGACCTCGTGTGGCCTTTGGCCTGCCACGCTGGCCACTGGCGAGGCTCGCCCTCGCCGGCGATGGCGAAGGGGAGCCTCACCATGGTTGGGCGAGGCTCGCCCGGCCCTCGCCATAGCTGAGCGAGGGTCGACCTCGCCAGATCCGGCAAGGTTGGGCCTCACCCAGCCATGGTGAGGCTTGCCTTCGTCGTCGCTTGCGAGCCTCGCGTTGAGTTGGCGAGGCTCGCCCAACTCTCGCCATGGCTGAGCGAGGGTCGACCTCGCCAAATCCGGTAAGGACGAGCCTCGCCCAGCCACGGGCGAGGCTCGCCGGTGGCTGGGCAACGCTCGACCTCGCCGGATCTAGCGAGGTCGACCCTCGCCCGGCCATGGCGAGGGCCGGGCGAGCCTCGCCAGCCTAGCGCGAGGCTCGCCCTCGCCGGCGAAGGCGAGCCTCGCCTAGCCGCCGACGAAAATACTTCGGCGAGGTTGGGCCTTGCCCAGCCGCCAATGAGGCTCGACCTCACCAGATACGGCGAGGTCGAGCCTTGCCAGTGGCCACCGTGGCTCACCCGAGGTCGACCTTGCTGGCCTTCGGCCAGTCACCGCTCCAGCAACTAGCTGGAGGAAGAGGGAGACGAAAAAAAAATTCAAAAAAATATTAAAATATTATTAAATTTTGTTCACGTCAACTCCAATGACCGGTCGCCGGCCGGGGTCCACGTCAGCAAAATCCGGCCAAAAAAACTAAATTGGCACTATATCAAAAGATTAGGGACTACATTGGCACAAAAAATAAATTTAGGACTAAATTGACACTTTCTCAAAAGGTTTAGGACTTATTCGGCACTTTTCCCTTAGATTTAGCATTTAACGTAAGTCTTCTCATTTACTGTTTTTGTGTGATCTCCCGATTGTATTGGAGGAATCGGTGCCGTAGCAAAAGTCGAATCTGTAATCACAAAACCCGCCGGAGGCCGAGGTGGAGATGTTGTAATCCGTCGAGTAAACAAGCCCTTTCATCTTACATCAAATTTCTGGAAAATTTCATTGCATTAGAGCTAGCTGCTACAATTCGACAGGACAAGCAATGAGACGAAAATGATGGGTATATAGTTTCAATTGAGTTAGTCATAACACTAAACTGGACTTCTCATCACAGTCAGATTTACTTCACCGGTGGTGAACACATGCGCTCTGCAAGGTCTTGAAGCTGGTGATTGAAAGCCCATCACGATCATGATTGGAGGAAAGATTCATAAGATTAGCACTGAACAGATCGGATAAAAATTCAAGTGTTCTCCAAGTCATCGTTCAAAGTGTGCGAGGAGGAACAAAAATGAAGAGGTTCGCAACAGATCCCCATTATGCACTGCACAGTGCCGAAATAATAAAGCCTATTACTTCAACTCGTGATTGAAAGACGATCTCATTGAATCATAAGAAAATCAGTTTGAGAACTCATGCACTACAATTACTTCTTAACCGGCAAAAGCCCGAACTTTTTTTGGCAAAATCTGTGCAAGCTACGACTCATACAGAATGCCGAATCATTTGGGCATTTTTTTCTGCTCCAGTACAATAAGCGGTTAAAGATGCACCTACCAGAAAGAAATCTCTCGTGAAGAGGAAACCTCCTGGAATTCCAGGATAAATGTGTAGATCGATCTCCTCAGGAAATGTTTAAGGTAAATTAAAAATCCTGCGTAAGTTCTACAAGAATAGGGCCTCCATTTCCTTAAGTTATAGCTCGGAACCATGGGCAAATCTATGTCGCTCTTCTTAGACGAGCAGATCATAGTGGTTTCTACCGCTGTAGAGAAGCTTCACAACTTCCCTCTGTTTTCCCTTTCTTGAACCCTTCCGAAATTCTAATCCATACTCTGCAATGGGGATAAAACCTGAGCCCCATCCGCGCCTTGTATGCTGCGGTATAGTAAAAAACACAGATCCGTCAAGGTTGGCAAATAAAAAGCCGCTTTATCTTCTGTTGCATAAATATACTTGATAATAATTGCAACATCAGAGTATGCCATATAGTTTTATTGCTCAGAGAAGTCCTGAACACTGTCATATAAGCATCTTGAGATAAGACTTTCAATCTTACTGTCCTAGTGCATTGCATCTTATCCACCGATATACCAGTACACGCACAGATTCAACTTTCAATGTGTCTATATGCAATTACCAACATACGTAAATTCTATAAGCACAACTGATCTAGTCACAACAGAGTGACTGACTGGTGGTACAGTATGAAAACTATTAGAAATCACCTTAATGGCAGATGATTGTTTTGATAATCCTTTTTCCACTATTATCAGGATAACCATACCAAATCCTCTCCAAGGACCAGGGAACATGCTTGAGTTTTTTATCCATAATAACTTTCGGTCAGCTGAAAATGGCAGAATTGGTCACTTTTCAATGACAATGAGATCAGTTCTGTTTTTTTTTTTTTTCGTCAGAGTGAGATCAGTTCAAGCACTCTAGATTTTAGGGGTGTCAATAAGACCCGGGCCGGCCCGACCCGGCCCGACCCGCGCCGACCCGGTCCGGCCCTAAAATTTAGGGTATTTTGGGGTCGGGCCTTAATTTTCTTCGAATATGACCCTAAAATTTGAGGTTTCATTAGGATTGGGTAGGGTCAGGCCGACCCATTAACACTCTGGGCCGGCCCATCCCCCCTCTCTCTCTCTCCTCTCTCCTCTCTGCCGCGTGCACAACTGCACGCGTTTTTCACTCCCCTGTCAGACTCTCTCCTCTCTTTTCTCTCTCTCTTTGAGGGTCCATTGGGTCCATGTGCTATTGTGTCGCAGGCGTGTTCGGTCGGCGGCCGCTCCGATGTCGAGGTTCGAGTACCCAAGGCTCACCCGGTCGGAGATCCTGTCGTTCCTCGTCGACTCCCAGATCTTCAGCAACGTCTCGGCGCACCACCTCGCCGATCCCACCCCGGATTTCGTCTCTGACCTCTACACCCAGCTCCTGATCTACCTCGACTCCTTCCAAGAGTGAGTTTCCCATCTCCAGTCCCCCTTTTCACGGAACCCCAGTTGCTCAGAATTCGAAATTTGGGTTTTGGATTCGTGGTATCTCGACCCGGTCCGTTAAAGGCGCGACCTTTGCGCGTTTGTTGTTGTGGGTGTTCGAGTGATTTGAGCAGTCTTTTTTTTTCCTTTCTTCGGGTTTCGCCCTCCGATTGTACAGGGAAGATGGGCAAATGGAGTTCGCGGCGCTCGAGCAGCTTGAGAACCCGGACTTCCACGTGGACTCGGTGCGGAGGATGAACCTGTACAGCAGGGTCAAGGAGGTCGTGGCCTCCCTGCATTGCCCCACCCAGTTCAGCCTGAAGGATCTGGTGAAGCCCGACGCGGGACGGACCGAGATTTTTGTCAGCGCCATTCTCAATTTCTGTTTCCACAAGTGAGTTCCGCTCGTCATTTGCAAATTCCGTGCCTTATATTGGATGATTTCTGCGAGCTGAAATGGTGTATGGAGCCTTGATGTTTAAGCTTGCGAGAATTTCTCCCTTCTCTTCCTTTCTCTTCCTTCTTCTTTCCCCCCCTCCCCGACGAGTTCTGCTTCTGTTTTCCTATGCTCGCCCGAGCCCGTCGCCGCCGATCACCCTGTCGCCGGCTTGCCCTCGCCGGCCCAGCCACCGCCGCCTCGCGCCGTCGCGCCACCCCAGCTCCTCCCCGACCGAGCCGTGACCGCCTGTCGCAGGCTTGCCCGCGCGGCGCGCGAGCAGCGCTCTCCGCTGGCCCAGCCGCCGCGACCAATCTCCGTTCGTCGCCGGAACCAGCCCCGCCGCCTGCGACGCCGCCATGCCGACCGTCGCCGCCGGCTTGAGCTCTCGCCACCCTCCCAGCTCTCTCTCCCTCTCTCTCTCTCCACCACCACCACTCCCGCTGACGCCCCCTCTCTCCCCTCCGCGCGTCGCCACCGCCCGCCTCACCAGCCTCCGCCGAGTCGCCGGCCCAAGGCTCTGGAGACTTCTGCGAAAAAAAAAAAAAACCCATAGCCCGGCCCGACCCGACCCGGCCCGACCCGGGGCCTTGGGGTGTACGGGGAACAGGGTCTTGGGTGGGTCTGGGCGGGTCAAGCATGACCCTGTAGTTTTCGGGTCGGGTCGGGTATTAAGAAAGCCCGACCCGACCCGACCCATTGACACCCCTACTAGATTTTGCTGTTCCTATCTTAACCTTTATATTACTTCCATGACAATTAGAGTACCAACTTAAGCCAATAAGTACTTACTTCGATGACGCTATTATATATTGCAATCTCCTATTAAAAGGAGAATTTGGAAATACAATTACTGGGTTTCAAGAATTTTTTTGGCGATAAATAGTTTCTAAATTCAATCTGCTCTACCATCCAACAAATGTGAGAGACCATGTAAGTTTAGAAAAAACTCACCTCATGCTCTGGAATATAAACAACGATTGGCTGCTTGCATAATTTCGAGATTACCTGAAATGAAATTATGATGGGAACTGGTCAGAAGCTCAAGAAGAAATGAAGGGAGTGCTGGTAGCAAATGACACTGTCAAAATATAGAGAATAAGAAGACAACACCAGCTCCAATTAGCACTTAAGAAACCTAGAAGACTTTACAGAAACAAAAGACTACTACATTTGTCCCCAGATGATCCATCGTACTGCTCGATTTGAAACCATAGTCAACTCTTAATTCTACCCGAGAGACAAGGAAGAAAAGAAGCCAACCCCCATTATTTCTGTCTTTACCAAGGGCATAGTTGATCAGTTTGCAGTTCTTTGTACAATGAACAAAATAGGGAGACAAATGTAAGCTATACAGAGGAGTAGATTATGTTTAATAAGAATGGAAACAGTTTCCAACCAGCAGCTCTGACTCTCCTCCCCAAAAATCATGTCGGCCAATTCGTTGGCAGTACCTAAAGAAGATTTGGAGAGCATCAATATTACCTCTGTAAAGAATGTGGCAAGACATACATCAATCAAAACATACTAATTAAGCACTTGGAAACTAAAAACTGAGATGGAGCACCTTACCGCTTTAAAGACTCGTCCACGGTAATTGCCACCAATGCTTCTTCATATTGACGACGTTCTTCACCAGAGTCGCATATAATTTCTTTAACAGCCATCCGTAATTCATCTGGAATTTGATGTTCACATGATTGATATGCATTACCCACAATGACAACATGCAAAATAAAAAATCAAACATTGCTATTTTCTGAAGTTTGTAAACACCTGAGTTTCAACCACTAAGCAAGCATACAACTTTCATCTCAATTAGACAGCATTTGCAAGAAAAAACAGAGTTTAATTTTTTCCTCTGAATCAGTTTTTCTATTTAAAACCAAGAAGGAGAAGGATGTATTCCTTGTTTCTAACCAACAGAGAGATGAGCTCCTGTTTCAAGAACTTGCAAGAATGATCGATGAATCAAGTAATTTTGACATTCAGAAAGAAATGAGAAAGCAGGTTCAAACCCTTTCCACAGGACTACAAGTAGTGGATTTTACATGACAATGGTCAACTAACCAGGACAAACATACATAAAAAAAAAAAATTCCCCAGCCATGGTTTCAGGCAGTCCATTAATCAAATATGTTGCAGAGAGAAGATACTTTGTTCAACTTCTGCTAAGTAGATTCTCTGATAACTGCTCAATTACCAAGGTAAAAGAATTGAACCATATCCTTGATCTTATTTGCAGGGGATCCATTTCAGCAGGTTCCAACTGCATACCGTTCTCGCATTAACTTGACTTTAACGAACTTGATTACAACAGAACATCTAACCAATTAGGTTATATATTTATATACAGCATAAAAAAGTTTCTCCCTTGTTTGACAGATCTTGCACCACAATCACCGAATAACAGTATGACGAAATCCAAGACAAGTAATCAAAGTGACTATGGCTAAACTAGACGAACGCCAGAAATTATATCAGGGAAATGCTTGGCAGGAAGAAAAAGTATTGGAAATGTTTAAATAGAAAAAGGATTGTGATCCTGTTATTATTAGATCATGGTATACCATAGGCTCAGTTCTATTCCAGCATATACATAGTTGATGGTGGAGATAGACCATTGAGAAATGATATCCTAAAAAAAATTAATATTGCTACTAGCACGATGAATATACCTGCATCTTCTCTCTCTTCTCGTGGGTTAAGGCCTATACCTTTGTTGAAGGCCATTCCCTTGACCTGATATTATCAGTAGCAGAAGTTATTTTGAGGCAAGGTCAAGTTCTTTTAGGCCAACCCAAGTCAATTTATAAGATATGAGCAGAAACAACATTGGAGGAGACTGGAGAGGAAAGAGCACTCGAGTAATATAGCAGCTATGGTCCATGGGAATCATAACCGCCAGTCAAAAATTATGGTTAAGGATACAATTGACTAATATTCTTGACCAGTAACAAGTTGCCTACGTTTAAATGCCAATGGACTCACATTGAAATTCTCTAACAAGAAAAATCAAGAAACTAATAACTTTCACGAGCTAGCTCAGAATCTTTTCGGCCATTCTAGCATCACTTTGAGAGTTACAGGCGGCTAATATAGGAAGAAACCTCTCAGAATGGATGTCAGGCCATGATGCACTTTTAAAAATTATTTACCAAGTCCCAAGTGTCCTAAACGTTGGAGCAGACTGCTCGGTTCAATCAGTTGGACTATGCCTTGGATTGAGGTCTAACTTGGCTTGGATGATCGAACCCTTAACGGCAGAAAAGAGGATTAAATCAACACTGACCCAATCAAATTGAACCAGTAATATCAGAGAGTTCAACCGGTTCACTTGGTTGCTTTTTCTAGAAGGAATTGCAGTGTGGTGGCCATGCTTTGAACCACAGGCTTTAAAGCCCCAGGACATGCCAAGGAGACTAAAGTCCCACTATGATGCAGTAGAATCAAGGTATTCACAGAGAAGGACAGAAAACGGCGATCTCATTGAAGCTGGAAATGAGATAATTGAATCTCCAGCATCTATAAAGAAACAATCTGTAGCAATCAACAAAAGACGACGGCTTCCAATAAGGATCTAGGACTATTTACAAATGACAACTTATCAAACATCCACCACGAATTTATCAGCTAATATGCCCATACCGGTCACTCGGAAAAAGAAATGTAGCCTTTTAGCTCTATAATGAGAAGGTATTTCGCTATTAACTACGGCCAAAATTCTCGACGAAGCTGCCCATTCAAACCACAGCACAATAAAAGATAGCCTTGAAACCATCTGAGAAGTTGACATTACCAGGGCACGGAACATACACCGTCCATCTCCGGTGACTTTCTGCACCGAGTAATGCTCGACTTTCTTCGCCGCCGGCGGTGGCGATCCTCCTCGCCTGGAAGAATAAAAAAAAGACGCACCAAAACGGCACGAATCACGAACGCACGCACGCAGACTCAAATCCTACACCCGACCGATAACGGATCGAACAAAAAGCAAGCTCCAACAAAACGCAATCGCGAGACGAAACACGCACGGGCGCGCAATCTCGACCCTATGAAAAAAGGCCACAGCGCCTAACAAAAAAAAAAAAAGACCGTACGCGGACGATGCGATCCTCGCGAAGAACAGGCGGCCGGCCCGCGCCGCGAGCTCCGGCGGCGGCGGTGCGGGAAGGCGGGGAGCCAAGATCGAGGGGGCCGGCGAGGAGAGGAGCTCGAACCTCGCGGTGCCGTCCCGGAGCTGCTCGAGGACGCTCCCTGCCCCACCGCAGCACAAGAAAAAACTCGATTTCAGCCATGACCGGAAGAGGAGGAGGAGGAGGACCCCCGGTCGCAGGGATATTGACCGGGAGGCGAAGCTTCCGTAGAAGAAGGGAAGCAGAAACGCGAGAGAGATCGAGAGAGAGGAGGTCGGGATTCACCATTGAGAGGCTTCTTCGCCATGGAAGACGAGCGACTGCGGAAGTGAAGAAGAAGAAGAAGAAGCGGATGCTGCTGCTGGATGCTTTGCGAAGGTGAGGGGAGGAAGAAGCCGTTTCGTTCCGAAAATGGAGGCAACACGGGTTCTTTTTAGTCCTTTGTTTCTATAGGCTTTTATACCCTTTTAATTCATTCTTCTCTTATGATAAAAACAAGGTTTAATATCGCGAAAAACCTCGAATTAATAGACTTCTGAAAAATTTATTCTAAATTAAAATTATGAGTTATACCAAATTTACTCTAAGCTAATTTTTTGACTACCAAATATCCTAATCTAGTATATTTGTGACAAATTAACCATTCGTTAAATAAATCCAGAAACTATTACACCTGTCACAAATGGAGGAGGGTAAAATCCCAAACTGGTATATCCGTCAACTGCCACGTGTCATTTAACTAAGTAATTTAACAGTAAAATTTAATGAAAATTAATAGCGTGTAAATTTGTTAAAGATGTATCAGTTTGGGATTTTTAGTAATAAAAAAATTAGTTTGGGGTAAATTTATCACAGGTGTACCAGTTTGAGGTTTTTCGTGGTATTAACCCTAGATATATTGGCATCTTTTTATTTTTAATCTTCTCTTTTCATTTTTCATCACTTTGTTTTTTTTATCTTAATATTTTTATTTTTTTTGTTAGTTTTAAAATTTTCAGCTCACGAGCCATTTCTAATGGTTCCATGTGTATATATATATATGTTTAGATGGTATTTTTTTTAGGGTTAATACCACCAAAAACTATAAATTGGTATAATTGTGATAAATTTACTCTAAATAAATTTGTTGACAACAAAAAACCCCCCAAATTGGTACATCTATGATAAATTTACTCTCCATTCATTTTCATTAAATTTTACTATCAAATTGCTGAGTTGGATGACACGTAATAGTTGATAGGTGCACTGGTTTGAGGCTTTATCTTCCATTTGTCACAACTGTAGCCGTTTGGAATTTTTTCTGGTATTAATTCAATTTAACGGAAACTAATGGAGGGATATACTAGTTTGGGGTAGATTTGTCATAATTATATCAATTTGGAATTTTTTGGTGGCTATAAAATTAATTTGAGGTAAACTTGTCACAACTGTACGAGTTTAGAATTTTTCATGATATTAACTCTCTCTTTTTTTTTTTTTATCATCGCTCAGAATTTAATGTCCTTCAAAATTTCCGAAATCTCCCACAATTTCTTCCTGTACCTATATCATCTACGAAAGTAGTGTGTAAACACTAGTGGGTTTTGCTCTAATGGTTGATTAACCAAGAAAGGCAAGAAAACGCATGTTATTAGAGAAATCAATGCGTGAAAAGAGAGACTTGATCATGAGTCCGGCGGCCTGCAAGCCCGCCAGGCTTGACTTGAAGGCGTCCTTTGGACAAGCTCGGGTAAAGGGCATTTGGTGAGAAAATTCGACCCTACCATGTAAAGCAAATTTAAATTGGGCGTTTGGGCAAAAACTTTCGAGCGAACTCAAGGACAGGAATGGACGGGGGTGGATGAGTAGATTTTCTGCTCGCACTTTCTTCTGTATTTGCTTATCTAGTCTATTATTTGGTTGCTTTATGTGTTGCTATTATTACCTAGTTATTCGTGCAACTGAAAAACCCCTTTTGTTTTATGAAAAATGAATGACATGGAAAAATATTTTTTAAAAAATGATCGTTTCTATCGCTCGAAATAAATGGCCAAAGGAAATCGTTTTCGTCACTTACAACAATTTATGTTTAACCATTTTCGTCGACGATATGAATATTTTTTGTTCATTCATTTTTGTAAGCAATGCAGACAATTATTTTAAGGAAAATCGTTAATTTTCAACGAAACAAACAAACCCGATAAATATTTTCTATCTCAAAGTACAACCGGTTAAGTGAAAGGCTCGGAATTTGTAAAGAAAATATATAAAACCTCATGCAATTAATAGTATTTTTCTTCTATGGGTCAATACCATGAAAAACTCCATACTAATACATTTGTGACAAGTTTACCACAAACTAAAAATCTCAAACTGGTGCATTCATAACAAATTTACCCTCCATTAATTTCCGTTAAGTTTTACAGTTAAATTGTTAAGTTGGATGACGCATGGCAGTCGACGGATGTACAAGTTTGGGGTTTTACTTTCCGTTTATCATAAGTGTTCAAATTTGTGATTTTTTGTGATATTAATCCAATTTAACAGAAACTAAACGGAGGGTAAAATTATCGCAAGTGTATAAGTTTGCGATTTTTAGTGATCAAAAAATAAGTTTGTGATATATTTATCACATATATATCGATTCAGAATTTTTAGTGATCAAAAAATTATTTATAATAAATTTATTATAAATATATCAGTTTGGAGGTTTTCATGGTAACCATCCCTTCTTCTATTTTGTGCGATCATCTCTCGTTTGTGCGGACTCCCCTTATCCTTACCAACATAAAAACAGAGATGAACAGACGAAGCATGAGAAACTGCATTGGATTCTGTTTCCCGAAACAAGTAGTCGTGCGCGCTGCTGTCGGCGGATGGATTCTCTGGAGGTACGGTTCGGTCTTTTCTCGTGATCAAGAGTCCTTCGGAATGGAGGAAGAGAGAGACCGCAGACGCCATCGCTTCGCTTCAATGGACAGAGACCGGGACCCGGGGACGACAGATGGCGCCTCCTCCTGATCGGCGTACGTAATATTTGTGGGATGAGAGGTGACAGCGCCACGTTTTTTCTTCTTCTTCCGTACGACATAGTTCCCCACAACTTTTGACTTCTTGTTGCCCCCCCACGTTCGTGATTTTCTTCGGCAACCACGATCGTTTGCTTTTTCGCTGCCGTGCCCGACCTTGTCACCGTTTTCTTGCTTTTCCCACGTAAGTATTTCAGCTTGCCAGCCGGGTCACCCTCCATCCTTAACATCTCAAAACACCGGCTTCTAGTTTCTAGACTCGTCGAAGATGGATCGCGAATCTCCGACGCTGCTACCTCTGTCCGACGGCGATGATGCCGGCGATTGCAGGAGGTCCTTGTGTAATTCTGCCATTCCCGAGCCTAATCGTGTGGCCTTCGCCACCACTACCACTTTGGGTCCGTCTTCTACCTCGCGATCCCTCTCGAGCAACGCAAGTGAAGACGAGAGCGTAGAAACGGTACTGGACTCGGTGGTCAAGATTTTCACCGTCGTCAGCAGCCCCAACTACTTGATGCCCTGGCAGAACAAGCCCCCTAGCGATACTTGGGGTTCTGGTGGGTACCCTTCCTCTTGTTCCTGTTTGACCATTGTTGTCTCTCCCATCTAAAATCTAATCTATTTTCCTGCTGACTGAACTGAAGGATTTGTCATTGCTGGGAAAAGAATTATTACCAACGCTCATGTAGTTGCAAACCAGACATTCGTTCAAGTGAGAAAGCATGGTTCGCCAACCAAGTTTAAGGCCCGTGTCCTTTCTGTTGGTCATGAATGTGACTTGGCCATTCTGGTGGTGGACAGTCAAGAATTCTGGGAGGGCATGAGTTTCTTGGAGTTCGGGGACATTCCGTTCCTACAAGAAGCTATAGCTGTTGTTGGGTATCCTCAAGGTACTCGCCGCTCAATTCCCGACCTAGATCACACTATTAGTGAGTAACAAGTTAAATCCTACTTCGCTGTAGGTGGGGACAATATTTCCATAACCAAAGGCGTCGTCTCCAGAGTTGAGCCTACTAAATATGCACATGGAGCGACTAAACTTATGGCAATCCAAATTGATGCAGCTATAAACCCGGGAAATAGTGGGGGCCCTGCTCTCATCGGTGATAAAGTTGTTGGTGTAGCTTTCCAGAACCTAACCGATTCTGAGAATATTGGGTGAGTTCTTCTGTTCCTTTTATGGTCACGCCCTACATGCCAGACATCTATTGCAATGACCTTGCTTTATTCCCTCTTTTCTCATGTAAGCATTTATTCTGTTAGAACATCCTCATATTCTTAGAACTTAAAAATTATGCTACACCTTTTATCTTGTTGATTTCCAATTCACTCAGTTTGTGTTCTGTGCAGAGCTTCCGTACATGAATAATTTCTTTTTTTGACTTTCCCCCAGACACTTTCAATTTCATTTGAGTAGAATCAGCTGTTTGCTCATCGATGAGATGAACTTACTTAAACCTTTCATTCCTCTTTGTCCTATTTGATTGTTATCTAGTATGCATCGAGAATCCTAGACAAAATGTGCTTGAGTTGTTGATTCATGCTCCGCTTCTGTATAATTGTACTTGATGAATATTTTCTATTTCACACGATCATGTGGATATCTGTCCTGTTTCAAGGATGGAGAAAGCTATCCACTCAACAGCAAATCATCGACCTTCTTGTATCCTGCCAGTGTTCCTGTGGCTAAAAGCCCCTTCTCGGACGTCACTTAAGCAAAAAGTTCCAGTACTGAGGCTTGGCTAGCAGATCACTCTTTGCAACATTAAGGATAGAGTAACTTCTTAGCATGAGCTTCTTATCATATACCTGAGGGTTTGGATTTGCCTCATAGAGTTGCCTTTGCTGTTTCACTCCTTCTAGCTTCATATGCATGGTTGTGTACCTAGAAAGGCATCGTGTGGACACTTAATGGATTCTTTTTTTTAATTGCCGTCACAAAACTATATCACTATGAGTACTTCATGCAGATCATCGTCATTATATGCCATAGAATAAAGTACGTATATCTTGAAGATCACATCTATATATATCTCAACAACTGAACATGTGAGTGTTTAAAAGATAGTTCTCTCTATCTTGGATTGGTTTTGAAGTCACCATCCTTCTAGTAGCTGAAATAGTGAATGTAGGTGGTTGGAATTGCTAAGAAGTTGTGATCACTATTTTGGAGGTATTTTTTCTTGTAATTCTCATAAATTGTTTCTCTTAGTTCTCCACTAATTTTTTATCTATGGTTTGTAGATACATAATTCCGGTTCCAGTAATCAAACAGTTCATTTCTGGTGTTGAAGAAAGTGGAGAATACCCAGGATTATGCTCCCTTGGCTTGCATTACCAGCCAACTGAAAATTCTCAACTGAGAAACCACTTCGGGATGCTACCAGAAATGACTGGAGTTCTTGTAAACAACATCAAGCCTCTTTCAGATGCTTATAGGATCCTCAAGAAGGATGATATCATCCTTGCGTTTGATGGTGTGCCTGTGGCAAATGACGGAACAAGTACGTTTATACAATTATAGCATTCAGCAGTAGTTTACCATCATGGCAATAGCTGTGAATATATTCGTGTTAATATAATTCATGCTAGTCAAAATACATGGATAGCACGAATTTCATAACCACCCTCTGGCTTTACTTGTATCCACCCTCAATGGGCCATGCATTTTTTTAGTCTTTGGCATCTCAGTGATTTCAATCATTTTGTGTTTGTTCTAGTTAGACACGTGTACCTGCCTTTTCATCTATGTGACACTGGGCTTTTCTAATGGTTTTGGTTTTGAATTTTTTGCTTTTTTGTGCTTTTTTGTGCTTTTTTTGGCATGTGTTTTTGTTGAACCTAATGTTCCTCTCACGCGATGCATATTGCAGTTCCTTTCCGGAACAGAGAGCGCATTGCATTTGATCATTTGGCATCCATGAAGAAGCCCAATGAAACGGCCTTGATCAAAGTTCTTCGGGATGGAAAACAGAATGAATTCAGCATAACCCTCCGACCAGTGAGTCATTCTGACATTGTTTTCTTTCGGATGTATGTCTCAGTTATGGCTGTATGATACCATATATTTGTGAGCAGGTACTGTTCATGAATGGCAAAGAAACTTTAATATCTCCTAACATGTAAAGCCAAATTAAAATAGTGAAAAGTTTGTTCACCTTAGATGATTCTACAGCGAGAAATAGCAGGCGGCTTGATGATCCCCTACTTCATCTTGTGGATTGATGATTTTGGGTTGAGGATGGAGATTTAGTTTCTTTGATTGGCTAGGAGAAACTATTGTTTATGCTTATGATGGAATGATATCATTAACAAGTTTAATAAAATAGAAATCATTCTCATGCAAATACTGAAAGGTGACTGTGAACAACACGAGGACTATGCTTGGAACTAGAACATTGACAGATCTGGTACTTGCAAAATTTGTTACACTGCTGTTTAAAATGACCTTGGAGCATAGGCATGAATAGATTTAGTCACACTAGGGCATAATGAGGAGCAAAGCTTTTACCACTGAGGTGGTTGGCTGAGTGGTATAAGGCTTACTTCTATCCCAACTTGTCCTGTGGCGCACCTATGACGGCCTCACTCAAAATTAGCAAGAGTTACGACTCACACCGAACATTCGGATAGTGTTTTTCATGTTAAAACTTTGTGATTCCTCTCTCTCTCTCTCTCTGTGACAAAGGGGTAGTGGTTTGTTAAGCAACTCTACTTCCATTTAGGGTCTGTTTAGTAACGTTTCTATTCTCGAAAATAATTTCTGTTCAGAAATAGTTTTTTCTATTTCTATTCCCTAGACGAGTTTCTGAGCAGAAGAATGCGTTTAGTAACTGCATAAAATTTCTACTCCCAGAATAGAAAAAGAACATAAATACGTTTAGTATGACCGTTAAATTTCTACTCCTAATTTTTTCATTTAATTATAAAAATTTCAGTGGAGACTTAACAATTCATGTTTGGATAAAACTGGACTAGAAATAGAATCAAAATATATTATGACATGGAATTGGATGATCTTAATACAATCATAAAGAAAATTACTCCTTATAGACAAAGCAAATACTAGGTAATGATCAAGGAAATTGCAGTTTAGGGTTTAGGGGCTTTGGGTTTTTAAGGTTTGGGGTTTAGTGTTTCGGGTTTTGGGTTTGGGGTTTTAGGGTTTGGGGTTTTGGCGTTTCGGATTTTGGGGAACAAAAAAAATTAATTGACCTTACTGAACGGATTTATGTTTTTTTTTCTGTTCCGGAGAACAAAAGAACAGAAAAACAGAGAAACAAAAACTTTACTAAACAGGCTCTTAGCATTCCCATTTCTTCAGTATAGATAAGGAAAGTTTTTGATATGCAGCAGAAACCATCTGAAATAGAGTCAATCTCTTATTGGCTTCTATATTTTTGTGTTATTGGTCTTGTTAACGAGTGCTTCAGAGGCACTAGTTAAGACCACTAAAAATAGTAATTATGCTTAAAAACACTTTGAAAATTTATTACTAATACATTTCAAAGCACAATTAATGGCCCTAAGCAAGTGCCTCAGCGGGCACTTTATAACATTTTCCTTATGTTGTTATCTTGGCCGATCCTTTGTTTTCTTATTCTAGACATACATTGATACTATTTTATCCTGGCAGCCTTAATGCTCATAGTTTATGAAGGTTCTTTCTTCCCTCTTCTATAAAAATATATAATGCCACTCTGTGAATGGGTTTCACTATCCAGTTGTTCGAGCAGTCGACACTAGTTGAAGAATTATTAAGTTCGAGCCCTCATGCACCTTCAGGGTCACTTCAAACTTTGCACAATTGTTCTGTTCCCACTTTCATGATATGTTCATCAATGTTTATAACAAATGAGTGATTGGACATCAATGCACTTGCATTTAACAACATCCTCATCTAACAATTATCTGTAGAGTCTCGGGGAACTTATTTTCTTACTCAAGCAAAAAGTTAGGTATCCAAACTTATTCACACCATTCCCACAATTATTATCTGGTGATAAACTGGATGAGGCACGTACAACCATTTTCCTACCTCCTTTTTTGGTGGGGGGTTAAATATGAGCCTACCTTCCAGTAGATTAAAGAGTGTTTTACTGAGGACTTTTCTGGCTGGAAATTATGACAGGGGAAGCAAAGAATCTAGCCGTCACAAATTCCGAGTTGGTCAGAGAAAAGATCAACTACCTCAATAAAGAAAAATAAAATATATTTGAGCCATATTTTTTTGCTGAGTAAGCAAGCATTCTTATTCACGAAATAGATTAGGGCAGTATGGCTTTAGCTCAAACACAGCAACAACAAAATTACAAATGATGCTGCGAGAAAGCAGCAGTATCACTTAGCCTATACATGACAATGTGCTGAACGATAGAAAAGACAAAACTATTAGAGACAACATAAGAGTCTTCATGTATCTTTTTATTCCTTGCAGCCCATATATGAGTAATAGTTGCACACCATGCTAACTTGAAAATCACAGCAGGGATGGCTTTGCCTCTCCAAGTTCTAGAAGCCCGTTCCAATTCTTGATTCCAACACTGCAGAGATCTAACAACACATCCGCTATAAACTTGCTGCTATGCTTCTTCAGAAACCACACAGTCCATTATTGATGATCTTTTGACTCCGAGTGAGATTCATTAAGAACACACCAGTTATTCATAAAAGAAAACCGCTTTCTCATCCTATCCTTTGTGGATAGTGTGTGCTCAAAATGGCTGGTCAGCATATGAAGCTATGCTTTGGTGCATTAGCGGAGAACCACATTAGCTTGTGCCACTCCACTTTCTTTGCTTCTTTGAAGATAAAATAGTCTAATGGACCTTATCAGGCTGCCTTGAGTTGGTAGATAGAGTCACACAAAGATGATTGAATCAAGACCAAATCATCTGATCTTGCGATAGGCCGGTTTAATCTGCTATCTTCAATAACATCAGCATCCCTGGATTGGAGAGAGCGACCAGAATCATACGCAATCCTTCTTCCAAAGATTTCCAACAAAGTGCCCAATGAATGGCATGGATCCTGCAACAGAAATTTACTCTTTCCATCCCAAATTACATATCGAATAAAAGGTCTAAACTCACGTCTAAGAGTGAGCAATTTCCTCTAAGCATAAGGGGAATTAGCAGAAGAAGCAACCTGCCAAATGCTATTATTCTTCAAGAGATGAGCCTTAACCCAAGCTATCCAAAGGGATCCAGATTCAACCAATAGCAGCCAAATTAACTTCGTGGCTACAGCTTTATTCCAGTGGTATATTTGCTTCAATCCCAATCCCCTTACTTCTTTGGTAGATAAACAACCTCCGATTTCACTTTCAGTCCTCTCAACTTATCATCAGCACCAGTTCAAAGAAAGGAATCACATCACCTCTCTATTGTTTTGATGACTTTTTTTGGGCAAAATAAAGATAACGCACCAATAAGAGACAATGCTATATAGGACTGAGCTTATTATGAGTTGTAATCTGCTATCAAAAGACAGCCTCCTAGCAGTCCAGCTTCTTAACCAACTCAAAAGTCTCTCAGTTAAGGCTTTGCAATCAGCTTCAGATAGCTTCCCAGATATTAAAGGAAGCCCTAAATACTTAATAGGTGGAGAACCTCTTTTAAAACCACTCAGCCGAACCATCTCCCCCAGATTAGCTTCAGAGACTCCAGAAGTGTACAATGCAGTTTTCATTGGATTCGACTTTAACCTTGAAAGGTTATAGAAGCACTGAAATGTTTCCAATGTCTTCTTTGGAGCCCCATCACTCCCATCAGTTAGTATCAAAATGTCATCAGCAAAACAAAGATGAGTGAGCTTTATTTTTAGCACAAAGGATGAAACTTGAGCTTTCCTCGCTCAGCAGCCTTACATAACACTTCAATCACCATAAGAAAACTCTGGGTCACCTTGCCTGAGATCCTTACCACCTTGAAAATAATCCTCAAGGCCACCATTAATAGTAACAGAGAAGCATGCAGAAATAATGTAAAATTATTAGGGAAACCCAATGCAGCCATGGCATTGAAATAAAAGGCCAATGCACTTAAGCAAAGGCCTTCTTAACATCTGCGTTTATAACACTTCCAGAATACGACTTCTCTCTTGTGATAGTGCTTAACATCTTCATGAGCAAGCGAGATATTTTCAGCGATTTGCCTACCCTCAATGAAAGCTCATTGATTCTTATTAACAAAATAAGGGAGCACTATCTTCAATCTTTCGACGAGGATTTTAGTTATGCATTTATAGACAACATCCAGCAGGAGACAGGCTTGTAATCAGCCATTTTAGAGGCATTGTGGACTTTAGGGACCAAAGTGATACCAGTAAACTTAGCTGCTTTCACCCATTGATTATCCTGAAAGAAGCTAAGTATAGCAGCACTAGAATCCGTACCAGTGATAGGCCAACAATCTTTAAAGAAATGAGAGGAATACGCATCAGGACCAGACCAAAGAGAGGCTTGGATTTCCTCAACTGTAATACGAGCACCCACGAAATGCTGTAGATCATCAGAAAGGTTATAGTCGAGCAATTCCTTCAGCTAAGAGATGATTCCACAGGAGCAATTAACATCTGGAGCACCCAGTAAGTCTTATTAAACGCCCGCGGGTTCTGCCACAATTTCATCATGTTTTTTATATGATACTTCCATAACTGGCCACTGGAGATCTAATAGCATTCCCCAAAGTTCTCACTTTCACCAACTAATGAGAAAAACCAGTATTTGGATCACCAGGCTTTAGCCAGGTAATTCTAGATTTTTGTTTATAGAAAGCTTCCTCAGCTTGCTGCAGATGCCCCAATTCAAGTCTGATTTTCTGCTCATCCTCAGTTAAACTCTCAGAGTGATTACTCCTAAGAGCATGCTGGACAGCAGCAAGCTCAGGCCTTTTCATTTCCACTTTGCAGGCACAGAACCAAAAAAACCTCTTTTTTAATGAGCAATGAGTAACACATTGGATATGCAGTCACCACTTTATTCCAATCAGAATGCACAATTCCCTTGTACTCCTCATGATGTTTCCAGAAGTGTTTGAAAGATTTCTTGGATTCAACTTCATCGATCTCTAACTGAAGTATAGCACAAGAATGATCAAAATAACTTGGTACCCTCCAAGGCTCGCCCTCATGGGATAATTCTGTCATTCTTTGCGTTTCACATCAGCCCATTCTAACTGCATAGCATGGAGCAATGATGGATGTACTCAGTAGCCCCTACAGTCACCACCTGTTTGTGTACTAAGTATATGTTGATTGATCTTTGTATATATATATATGTGTGTGTGTGTTGAGTGTCTTGAATTCTGTTTTGGGTATTTGACCCAAATTGAGTTTTGATACCCGAATTGAAAGTTGTGGTGATCCGACTTGAGAAAAAATAAATGGAGGTTTACCCAAGCCCTCCTCTACCAACATTGGAGCAGTATAAATATTGTTTTTCTCTAGTTATTAGATTTAGAAGTAAAGGCAGAAAAAGTTTTAGGGTTTTACGAGCCATCTTTTGTAATTGTTGAATTTCCAAAGTGGATTTTGTTTCTCCTCTTCCCATGGTTTTTCTGGCAAGGGTTTTCCACGTAAATCTGTGTGTTCTTTTATTATTCTCAGTTTCAATTTCGTTGTAGTTTCCACATTGTTCATGACATGCTTGCCTTGTTAGCAAAGAGAGAATTTAGGAAGACTGTTACAGATGTTAACATTTGAAAAATAATGGATTTCGCAGTTGCAACATTTAGTTCCAGTGCATCAGTTTGACAAGCTTCCGAGTTATTACATATTTGCGGGTCTGATATTCATTCCACTCACCCAACCCTTCCTTGACGAATATGGTGAAAACGGGTATTATTATACATGGCTTCGACGGTTGCATGAGCGTGCACTAAGGGAACTTCCAAGAAATGCTGGCGAACAACTTGTTATTCTTTCGCAGGTTTGTATTCTTCCACATTCTACTAGAGGCTGTTGACTCCTTTTATCAGCAGTACGTTTTTGTTAGATAGGATGATCGAGGACCTGGGTTTGATTGAAAGCTATGAGGGACGTATATGCTGAACTCAATGAAAGTTGGAAGTGATATGAGAAGCCTTTCTTTGAGTCTGATACTTTGTCATTGTGACTGCAAGATGTAATACTGGTTGGGATCCATGCTCCTTTTCATTATGCGCAAGAGGTGGCAGTGGGCGGAATAGCCAGATATCGCAAACTATTATAATGTCCCAAAAAATGTATCTGTTGAGATTATTATAGGACATGAAAGAAGAATAGAAAGGTAACTCTAAAGGCTATATTTGAATTACTAACAAATGCTGACTGCTACAGGTCCTGATGGATGACATCAATGCGGGGTATAAATGTCTTGCAAAATTACAGGTAACTGCATCCTGGGATTGATGAATTTCATTATTGAACTTATGTCTTAAAAAACAGAGGAAATTTCCCTGGGGTCACTTCAAGAAATTGGAAGCGTAGAATTCAACTGTTATGGTTTGTTTGTAACGCGTACAGTCAATCTCGCCATTTTAATAGTAGTACCGACCAATTGGAAAAAATTGAAGGTAGAAAAGAAAATCAAAACAAGCATTATGAAGAAAATCAATGCTGTCAATTTTGAGCCTGGCCAGCTTACAAATTGCTCCGGGGTATCAATTTTAAGCCGATATGCATCTGATCTCAGTGGGTTATGGCCGCTGGTTTCTTCTCCACTAGGAAGTTTGTCCTGGTTTTTTGTGAGTCTTGAGTATTAACTATTACTCTTATGTTGTGGTTGACAGGTGAGGAAGGTGAATGGAATTGAGATTGAAAATTTGAGCCATCTGTACCGGCTTGTGGAGCACCACGACGGCGACAGCATACGATTTGATTTGGAAGATGAGAAGGTAATTATATTCGACTATCGTGGGGCTAAAATTGCCACCTCTGCAATTCTGAAGCGCCATGGGATACCCTCCGCTGCGTCGACTGATCTCATTGGTGAACAAAACAGCGAGGAAGACTTGGCTTGCTCCATCTAAACATTCCCTTGAGGCTTTATATAGCACACTTAGGGTGCGTATGGTTCGGCTTTTCGTTGAAATAAAAAGACGGTTTAGTAAACTGTAACTGTAATTGAAAAGTGCCGTGACTCTGGAGAAATGCTGTTTGGTAAACATTTATTTGAAAAGCCTTTTAGTGTGATCGATTTAAGTATTTTAATTTACTTTGTTTAAAATTGAAAAACAATGATGAGTGTAATTTTTATATTTTCTTGTTGAGAATAACGTAAAACAATCATATTAACAAATTTATAAATAAAAAAATCATACATTAAAGTGGATCTTTCTCAATTAAAAAGAGTGTAATTTTATTATAATAAACACGGTCACATATGTCTCGAAAAAAGAAATACGTTATCCATAAATATTACAAACCTCCTTAAATATTTCTTAAATTCTTAACTATTTGATCACATAAATGTGTTATGTTAGGAGATACATCATCATTTGAAGCACTCGTCCCTCCATTTACATCATCAGAGTTAACTGAATATATATAATCGGAGATTTCTTATCACCAGCATTACACTTAACAAATTTACTCTTTCAATTGAGCACTTCTTTGAACAAAAAAAAATGGAGCACTTCAAAACAATCACGTTCAATTTTGCTCTGCAAAAGACGCACAAAATATGCACGCATCTGAAGCATCGTATTCACGATGCTTTCACATGCAAATTAAATGTGAAAACAATGTTCAACCGCACTCAGAAAATACCATCAAGGTGCAGTCACACGCCTCACACATATGTCCTCTTGCAGGTACACAAAAAAAAAAAAAAAGAGAGCAAAGCATTCCAAACTTGCTGAAGATCACATCTAGCAAAGCACACGGAAAATGAATTTCTTCCGTAGAGGACCAACTCCATTCCTTTTGAATGATTATATGCTCCTCGAGATCAACTATCAGAACGCACGTCAAGCTAGACTTGTGGATACGCAAACTTCATGACTCGTTGAGGTACCCTTCCCTTCTAGTTTTGTCGTCGCTGGCGCCACCGCCACCGTACAACGCAACAAAAATCACATTCCTCAACTTCCCATAACCATTATAAGAGACGTCGAAGGCTCTTGGATTCAATCTATCAAAACCGCCCGCTTGAGAGGCTATTGAAAATATCACATTCTCTGTTGCAAGATTCACCATCGAGAGGCTTCTCCGCCATGGAAGTCGAGCAACTGCGCAAGTGAAGAAGAAGAGTGGATAATGCTGCTGAATGCTTTGCGTTCTGAAATGCATGTCCGAACAAGGCTTTTAGTCCTTAATTTCTACGGTTCTTAATACTTTTTCTTTTGAAGAGTTAATATCACGATAAAACTTCAGACTGGTACATGTCTGATAAATTTATCCCAAATTAATTTTTTGACCGCAAAAAACTCCAAATTGATACATCTGTGATAATTTTGCCTTCCGTTAGTTTCCTTTAAAATTCTAAATTGGATGACATTTGTGCTAGTTTGCGGTTTTACCCTCCGTTTATCACATATGTACCATTTTGTCATTTTTCGTGGTATTAATTCAATTTAACAAAGGGTAATTGTGGAGTTTTTGGTGGCCAAAAAAATTTGTACGGGTAAATTTATCACGCGTGTACTAGTTTGGGATTTTTCATTATCAAAAAATTAGTTCGGAGTAAATTTGTCATAGATGTACTAATTTGGAGTTTTACGTGGTATTAACCCTTTTTGAAAAAAAAGACTCTTCTACTATAATATAATGGCATCCTTTTTTTTAATTCTCTCTTTTTATTTTTCATCACTCTATTTTTTTATTTTGGTATTTTTTTTAATGCTTTTGTTAGTTTTGAATTTTCCACCCATGAGTCAGTTCTAACGCTTAAAGGCATGGTTCATCAATTTGTGATATATATCTCTGTTTAGTTGGTATTTCTTTTTTCATCGCTCAGAATTTAATTTCCTTCAAGATTTTCGAAATCTCCCTCAGATGTATTCGTGTTCTATATTGTATACGAAAGTAGCTCGTAAATTTTAATAGGTTTTGTTCTAATGGTTGATTAACCAAGAAAGGCGAGAAAACACTCGCAATTAGAGTAATCAAAGCACAAAAGGCAGACCTTATCATGAGCTCGATGGCCCCGCGAGCCTGGCAAGCTCGGCTTGAAGGTATCCTTTGGACGAGCTTGGGTAAGGGTATTTGATGAGAAAATTTGATTGTACTCGAAGATTAATGTGCTCTGGGTAAGGCAGAATTTAAATTTTACACTTTCCAAAAAGAATCATTAAAACTCGCCCTCCATATTAAGGCGAATTTTAATGGGATTTTATTGCAAAATAGACGAAATTATAAGATAGGTATGCTAAAGATAACCGTGAGTATAATTTTGTAAATCTCTTAAGTTTAGATTTTAACAATTTAATTCATCTACTAAAACGATCCAAATTCTATGTTTAATGCTATAAAGAAAAGCGAGCTCTTAACTTCACAATTATACACCGGCACCACACCGTTGGATGTTCAATGTCATGCGAGACTGTAACCACTGGATGGGCATAAGCTATACAGGAACACGCAGCACAAGAAAAAGTGATAAATGGTCTTGTCAATTTAAAATCGAGTTTTTATCCTAAAATGAGTCACCGTGGCTTGAGTGTCGTGGCTTCGGTTTCGAGCGTTGGGGTCTCAGGCCGAGGCCCAATGGACCCGAGCTTGCCCTCCATAGATCCTCGCATACCTAGCCCCGACCTTTAGAGTTTCTGACCCGAGCGCCGGCACCTACCTGCAACTCAAGCTGGAACCCAAAGTCACTCGACCTTGCCACTAGCAACCCCCGTTGTTACGGTCGAATCGGAACCAGCTCGAGCTCGCGAGACGGCTCGAATTTCGCCCCCGTCCCAGGACATGCCACGGAGGCTTAAGTCCCGCTATGATGCAGTAGAATCAAGGTAATCACGGAGGAGGACAGAAAACGGCGATCTCATTGAAGCTGGAAATGAGATAATTGAATCTCTAGCGTCTATAAAGAAACAATCTGTAGCAATCAACAAAAGACGACGGCTTCCAATAAGGATCTAGGACTATTTACAAATGACAACTTATCAAACATCCACCGCGAATTTATCAGCTAATATGCCCATACAAACCACAGCACAGTAAAAGATAGCCTCGAAACCCTCTGAGAAGTTGACATTACCAGGGCACGGAACATACATCGTCCATCTCCGGTGACTTTCTGCACCGAGTAATGCTCGACTTTCTTCGCCGCCGGCGGTGGCGATCCTCCTCGTCTGGAAAAGGCACAAAACGGCACGAATCACGAACGCACATGCGCAGGCTCAATCCTAAACACCCGACCGATTACGAATCGAACAAAAGCAAGTCCAACAGAATGCAATCACGACGAAACACGCACGAACGCGCGCAATCTCGACTCTATCAAAAGGCCACAGCCGCTGACCAAAAACCATACACGGACGATGCGATTCTCGCGAAGAACAGGTGGCCGCCCCGCGCCGCGATAGCCGCAATCGAAGGAGCTGGCGAGGAGAGGAGCTCGAACCTCGCCGCGCCGTCTCTGAGCTGCTCGAGGACGCTCTCTGCGCACCGCGCAAGAAAGAAAAACTCGATTTCAGCCATAACCGGAAGAGGAGGAGGAGGAGGAGGAGTCGATCCCGGCCGCCGGGAGATTGACCGGAGGGCGAAGCTTCCGGAGCGAGAGCTTCCGGAGAAGAAGGGAAGCAGAAGTGTGAGAGAGCTAGTTGAGGAGGTTGGGATTCACCATCGAGAGGTTTCTTCGCCATGGAAGACGAGCACCTGCGGAAGTGAAGAAGAGGAACAAGTGTGGATAATGCTGCTGGATGCTTTGCGAAGGGGAGAGTAGCCGTTTCGTTACGAAATGGAGGTGTAGACAAGGCTTTGAGTCCTTATTTCTGTGGTTTTTATACCCTTTTATTAGATTTTCCTATTATAACATAACGCATCTTTTTTCTTTTTTTAATCTCCTCTTTTCATTTCTCATCATTTTATTTTGGAAAAATTTCAATTAAGGACCCCAAGTACGGTCTTTTTCTCAAAAAAGGACCCCAAGCGGACATAGTTGGCCTATTTGGTTCAACTTTTGGGAAATGTATTTGGCAAAATGCAAAGACCTTTGAGCTAAAAGGGTTTTCCGAAATGGAAGTAGTGTTTGGCAACGTATATTTTAAAATTACATTTAAAAGCAAATTTGGCATAAATACAGTTTGGTAAAATTTATTTGTAAAAGACCTTTTGCTGATATTTAAAAATAAAAAAAAGCTGGCCACCAACCACCGCCGCCGGTCAGATCTGGTCGCCGGCCAGCCTTGCCTGACCTCAGGCGGTGTCGCCGGGGTCACGCGACCTCGGCGACTACCGCCTGGGGTCGCGCGACCCAATCGATGCTTGTCGTTCGGTGACCCTAGGTGGCGTCGCTAGGGTCGTGCAACCACTGCCTAGGATCGCATGACCTCAGGCGGTGGTCGCATGGGGTCGCGCGACCTCAGGCGGCGGTCGCCGGGGTCGCGCGACCCCCAAGCGGTGGTCGCCAGGGCGCTAGCCCTTAGGCGGCAGTCGCCGACCGCCGGACCAGCTGCTCGGGAAGAGGATGAACGGTGACGATGAACAGTATTGATTGCATTTCGAAAATGCAACTTGCCAAGGCTCCTCATGGACTTCATTCAGCCAAAGGCCCTTGAAAAGTTTTGCATCTCCTCAAAGCTTGCCAAACAACTTTGCATTTGTTCAAGAGACTTTAGACCCCCAGAGCAGCATTCAAATGCTGAATCAAACTAGCCATGTGTCAAATAAAGGCCTGAAGTATCCAATCAATCTCAAATAAGAATCAAAAGTGCCTAATTAATCTCAAGTAAGGACCTGGGTTCGCCGGTCAGTGAGCATTTGGACTGGCCGGCGAGCACGTTACTATTCCGGTGACCGGAACGAGGATATTTTCGTCTTTTTTTTTCCTTTTTCTGTTTTTTTCTTCTCCTTTTCCTTTTTCTATTTTTGTTCCTTCTTCCTTCCGTAGGCCATAGCCGGGGTCAGTGGAGGCTACCCTTGTCGGCATTAGGCGAGGGCCAACCTTGCAGGCATCAGGCGAGGCCCGCCCTTGCCTGGGCTGGTGAGGGTCGCCCTCGCTCGCCCAGCCCAGTCGAGGGTCGCCCTCGCCCGCCCAGTGCAGGCGAAGGCCACCCTCACCCGACGCCGGCGAGGGCGGTCGGATTGGGCAAGGGCTACCTTTGCCCTCGCCCGACGCCAGCAAGGGCAACCTTCGCCTGAGGTCAGCGGAAGGTAGAAGGAAAAAAAAACAAAAAAAGGAAAAGGAAAAGAAAAAACAGAAAATGAAAAAAAAAGAAAAAGACGAAAATGCCCTCGTTCCGGTCGCCGGAACAGTAATATGCTCGTCAGCTGGTGAGCATTTGACTGGCCAGCAAACTCAGGCCCTTACTTGAGACTAATTGGGCACTTCGGGTTCTTATTTAAGACTGATTGGACACTTCAAGCCCTTATTTGATATTATGTTACTTGGAGTCCTTTTTTAAGAAAAAGACCATACTTAGGATCCTTAATTGGAATTTTTTCCTTTTTATTTTTTAAAATTTAAAATTTTTATTTTTGTTTGTTCAAAATTTTCAACTCATGGGTAAGTTCCAACCCGTAGAAACATGATTTCAATATATATATATATATATATTAGTGAGTATTTCTTTTATTGTCGCTCAGAATTTAATTTTCTTCAAAATATTCGAAATCTCCCTCGATTTCTTTGCGTATCTATATCATATATAACAGCAGCGTGTAAACGGTAGGAGGTTCTATTCTAGTGGTCGATTAATCAAGAAATACGAGAAAACACTCGTTATTAGAAAAATCAAAGCACGAAAGGTAGACTTGATCATGAGCTTGACAGCCTTATGAGCCCACTAGGCTCGTCTTGAAGGCGTCCTTTGGACGAGAAATTTTTTTTTATTTTAATCTTCTCTTTTCATTTTTCATCGCTTAATTTTTTTTTTAATTTTAATATGTTTCTATCGTTGCTGGATGAACTGCATTGCTGATATTGACCCTAAAATAGAAACAGCAGGTACAACTAGCCCATAAACAGCTAATCATCGCACTGTAAAAATTGGACAGGTTCGATCTATGGTTCTTTGGTCCTCCTAAAAAGATCTACTAAATTTATCGGGTTGTTCCAAAGGGTCAAAATCTATCTTTCATTTGTGCAACTCCGCTCAGGTTCATCATCATTAAAAAGAGAGAACAGACAGAGCTCGAGAAACTGCATTGGACCCCAGCTTCAGCTCTGTTTCCCGAAACAAGATGCGAGCATCCCATAGTCAACCAAGGACATTCAACTCAACGAACGAACGGCATCACGATACGTACAATGTATACATTGCAGCAATGGCGACAACAGAGCGGCAAGAATCGGCCCATGGTCACGCACGCTACTGTGAATTCTCTGTGAGGTACTAGGCTCAGTCTCTCTGTCATCCCGGAAATCTTTGTTTGTGTGAGATGAGAGAGAGACAGAGAGTGGAATCAGAAGTCTTTGGGAATGAAGGGAGAGGGAACGCGGGGACGGTCGATCGACAGAGAGTGCGACCCGGGGACGGTAGATGGCGCCTCCTCCTGACTGGTAGCTTTTTTGTCTTCTTGTTGATCCCCACCCCCCCCGTCAGCAAACCATGATCGGCTTCTTTTCGATGTCCTGTTCGACCCTTGGCTTCTTGCTTTTCATGTATGTCTTCAGCTTGCCAGCCGGAGCCGGTCACCCTCCCCTCCCATCTTTAACGTTTCAAAGCACCAGCTAGCTGTTTCCAAACTTGTTGAAGATGGATCACCAGTCCGACGGCGATGCCGGCTGTTGCGGGGTCTCCTTATGTTATTCTTCCATTCCCGATCCTGATAATTACCATTATCCTGTCCCCACCAATTTCTCGCCATTCCTCTCGAGCACTGCAAGTGAAGACGGGAGCGCCGCATTTTCGGGGAAAGTAACGGTATGGGACTCGGTGGTCAAGATTTATACCGTCTCCCGCGGACCCAACTTCTTGCAGCCCTGGCAGAACAAGCCCTCGCGCGAGACTTGGGGTTCTGGTGGGTACCCTTCCTCTTGTTCCTGTTTGACCATCGTTGTCTCTCCCATCTAAAATCTAATCTATTTTCCTGCTGACTGAACTGAAGGATTTGTCATTGCTGGGAAAAGAATTATTACCAACGCTCATGTAGTTGCAAACCAGACATCCGTTCGAGTGAGAAAGCATGGTTCGCCAATCAAGTTTAAGGCCCGTGTCTTTGCTGTTGGTCATGAATGTGACTTGGCCATTCTGGAGGTGGACGATAAAAAATTCTGGGAGGGCATGAGTTTCTTGGAGCTCGGGGCCATTCCGTCCCTACAAGAAGCTATACTTGTTGTTGGGTATCCTGAAGGTACTTGCCGCTCAATTCCCGACCTATATCACATTAATAGTGAGTAACAAGTTAAATCTTACTTCGCTGTAGGTGGGGACGGTATTTCTGCAACCAATGACATCGTCTCCAGAGTTGAGCCTACTCAATATGGACATGGATCGACTCAACTTATGGCAATCCAAATTAATGCAGCTATAATCCCGGGAAATAGTGGGGGCCCTGCTCTCATCGGTGATAAAGTTGTCGGTGTAGCTTTCCAGAGCCTAACCGGTCTTAAGAATATTGGGTGAGTTATTCTGTTCCTTTTATGATGAGAACATTGGAGCGGACATCTATTGCAATGACCTTGCTTTATTCCTTCTTTTCTCATGTAAGCATTTATTCTGTTAGAACATCCTCATATACTTAGAACTTAAAAATTATGCTAAACCTTTTATCTTGTTGATTTCCAATTCACTCAGTTTGTGTTCTGTGTAAAGCTTTCATACATGAATAATTTCTTATTTTGACTTTCCCCCAGACACTTTCAATTTCATTTGAGTAGAATCAGCTGTTTGCTTATCGATGAGATGTACTTACTTAAACCATTCATTCCTGTTTGTCCTATTTGATTGTTATCTAGTATGCATCGAGAATCCTAGACAAAATGTGCTTGGGTTGTTGATTCATGCTCCGCTTCTTTATAATTGTACTTGATGAATATTTTCTATTTCACATGATCATGTGGATATCTGTCCTGTTTCAAGGATGGAGAAAGCTATCCACATAACAGCAAATCATCGACCTTCTTGTATCCTGCCAGTGTTCCTGTGGCTAGAAACCCTTTCTCGGACGTCACTTAAGCAAAAAGTTCCAGTACTGAGGCTTGGCTAGCAGATCACTCTTTGCAACATTAAGGATAGAGCAACTTCTTGGCATGAGCATCTTATCATATACCTGAGGGTTTAGATCTGCCTCATAGAGTTGCCTTTGCTGTTGCACTCCTTCTAGCTTCATATGCATGGTTGTGTGCACAGAAAGGCATCATGTGGATACTTAATGAATTCGTTTTTTTTTTAATTGCCGCCACAAAACTATATCACTGTGAGTACTTCATGCAGATCATCATCATTATATGCCTTAGAATAAAGTACGTATATCTTAAAGATCATATTTATATATATCTCAACAACTGAACATGTGAGTGTTTAAAAGATAATTCTTTCTATCTTGGATTGGTTTTGAAGCTGCCATCCTTCTAGTAGCCAAAATAGTGAATGTAGGTGGTTGGAATTGCTAAGAAGTTGTGATCACTATTTTGGAGGTATTTTTTTCTTGTAGTTCTCATAAATTATTTCTCTTAGTTCTCCACTAATTTTTTATCTATGGTTTGTAGATGCATAATCCCGGCTCCAGTAATCGAACACTTCATTTCTGTTGCTGAAGGAAGACAAGCATACCCAGGATTATGCTCCCTTGGCTTTCATTACCAGCCAACTGAAAATGATGAACTGAGAAACCACTTCAGAATGCTACCAGAAATGACTGGAGTTCTTGTAAACAACATCAACCCTCTTTCAGATGCTTATAAGATCCTCAAGAAGGATGATATCATCCTTGCGTTTGATGGTGTGCCTGTGGCAAATGACGGAACAAGTATGTTTATACAATTATAGCATTCAGCAGTAGTTTACCATCATGGCAATAGCTGTGAATATATTCGTGTTAATATAATTCATGCTAGTCAAAATACATGGATAGCACGAATTTCATAACCACCCTCTGGCTTTACTCGTATCAACCCGCAATGGGCCATGCATTTTTTTGGTCTTTGGCATCTCAGTGATTTCAATCATTTTGAGTTTGTTCTAGTTAGACACGTGTACCTGGCTTTTCGTCTATGTGATGAAGTGGCTAGCAAGAGTCACCTAGAGGGGGGTGAATAGGTGATCCTAAACAATTCTATAAATTTATGCGGAAATAAGACAAGTTACAGAGAAGACTGAAAGAGATTCAGATTCAAGTCAGGATAAAGTGCAGAACGTAAAGAAGGAGATAAGGAGAAGAGAATCTGCACACAAGTTTATAGTGGTTCGGCTTATAGTAAGCCTACGTCCACTCTCCACGCTGACAGCCTACTGGCTGGTTTTCACTATGTAATCAAGAGGAATTTACAGAAGCTGAGTGATATCACTCGTGTATGATAGGACTCTCTATCTCACACAATCACTCTTACAGTAATCCTCAAGATCTGAATATTTTAGCTCACGAAGACAAGACAAATGATCGGAGATTGCTCAGACTTTGGACTTGATGATTCTTGAATCGTATCATCTTCTGCTGCTCATTGACTCCTTAAATACTCCTCTGTATCCATACTAGCCGTTGGACACCTTGCCGAGGATCATCTTCCAATCTACACCTTTGGACAGATTTGTTAAGGATTGAGTAGCCGTTTAGACAGATTCTGAATCCCGCTGATTCTGTTCGCCCATACAATCAGAATCTTGGTTTCCATAAGTAGAGCTTTATCCGTTGTAATGCATACTTGTCAATATTTGATTGTCAATCAATTTGATTTAGGATTGAACAAATCAAAACTTTCCTTCTGTGAAATCCAAGCCAGATCACTAGCTGTTATTCTTCGTTCTGAATATTGCTTCTCGAGAATTATTGCGTCTTCGTGTTCTTCTGAAGAAATCAGCTTCTGAAGAATTACTGCGACTTTGTCTCCTTCTGAAGAATTCAGCGACTGTCTGCGTCTGAAGAATTTCGGCGATTTTCTGCATCTGAAGAATTTCAGCACATATATACCTGAAACAGAGATACTTCAGATTATAACAGAATGTTTTGTCAACTTCAAAATCAGTAGGAGTTTTCCTCAACAATCTCCCCCTTTTTGATGGTGACAAAACTTTCCTGTAGATCGAATCAATATAGATTAAAATAGATTTTGAGTAAGAATCACAGATAGAAAATGAAAGAGCAAACTCTGTTGGTATCTGTGTCTTTTGTTTTCTTCGTATGATCCTGCATGTATAATTTCTCCCCCTTTTTGTCATCAGCAAAAAGAATAATTTGAAGATGGAAGCATGTATAGAATAATGTAACCAGTCTAACAAGAATAGTAGTTAAATTACAGACCAACTAAGAGAGAAATGTTTGAAAAGATAATAAATCAGGCTAATGTTTAGAAGGAGTGCGAATCATTTGAAAATTTTCCAAGATCGAGACAGCTTCCTCAATCCTCGAACTGCATTTCCCTACTGCTTTTTCCAGCTCTGCTTTGTCTGCTGCCGCTCTAAGTTGCTGAGAATGGTTGTTTTCCTCAACAATTTTCTGCAGATTTTTCATATCTAGTTCCAACGCAGACTGTTTGGCTTTGATCTCAAGCAGAAGAGAAAGAATGTTCTGATCGTTGGAAGACTGTTCTTGGACATTTTCTTGTTCATGCTGATCGAACTCCTGTGTTGCTTCTTGTGGAATTTCCCGTGCATCCTGTGGACTCTCCCCCTGAACAGGTGCTTGCTGTTCAGAAACATGATCTGTAGAAAGTTGTTCTGAGAAGATAGGAACATGTTCTGATTCACTAGCGTTGCCTGCAGATGGGTTTTCTGCTTCTGCTTCTTTTTCGTCACGCAGAAGGGTTTTTCTTTTCTTGTACACCCTTAGAGGATCTGGAGATTCATTCTTCTTACTTCCTGAGACTGCTTCCTTTCTCTGAACTGTTCTCCTGACACTGGTCTTTTCAGCAGTTTTTGGTTCAGGCTCCTGAGCCTCTTTTCCCTTTGATCTTTCCCTTAGATCATCAAACTGTTTCATTTTTGAGATCATTCTTTCTCCCACATACATACAAGGAATAGGACTCAGCCGTAATTCATCAGGAATCGAAATCTTCAGGTACATAAAGATTCGAGTTATTAAGGCACCATATGGCAATTGCCCCTTGTCCTTGTGTAATGCTCTGTACATATGGAATATGATGATGTGAGGAAGAGAAAATGGTTGACCTGTCAAGATAGCCCAAATGAGCTTGAGTTCTGATTTTGAGAGGTCAGTTTTAGAGGCTGCCTTAGGCTTCAGGCAGTTGATGATGACCTTGTGCAGAATTACAGATCTTCTTGATAAGTCAGAGTAAGAGAGGTGCCGCCTTGATCCAAGATCAAACTCTGGATTTTCAGAAACAATTTTGATAATATCTTCAGAACCTACTGTTAGAGGGGTGAACTGGGAGTGTGTGGTCCCAATGATCCTGGCCAAGTCATTTGCCCTTAGATCATATTTCTTGTCACCCACTGTAAACTTCTCTTTCCCTTTTCTGGAAGGGGGTGTTTGTGGTGTCGAGCTAGCAGGGGTTTGATTCGTTCCAGCAATATACGCAGAATACTCCAGAGTGAGATGTTCTTCAGACCAGGTTCTTCAAGATGTTCTGTTTCTGTGTCTGAGATGTCCATGACTTCTGGTGTTTCAGTAGGCTTTGAACCCAGATTCAGAATGCGAGTCGATCTTCTCTTGAAAGGCATGATGATTCCTTCTAGGAAGAAAAGTTCGGATCTTTCGGAGGAATGAGGACGAGGAGAGTCTCTGAATCTCGAAATCGTTTGAGCAGAAAAGCAAGGGTTTTGAAGAGAGACGAAAAAGGCTTATAAAGGTGAAAGGCGGCTTAAAAGGTTATTTTTAGAAAGAAAAAAATAAGCCGAAGTAAAATAGGAAGGGAATATATTTTCTAAGGCATAACAGATCACAATAAGATTAAGATAATATTCTAAATGCAATTTTCCGAAAAATTAAAATACGTACCTGATTTACTTCCAAAGAAGTCAGATGTGAAGATATCCCGTCAAAAATATTCCCGCCAATAATTTAAATTGAGTACGTACCTTTCTTGAGAGTCTGAGAAATGTTCAGACCGAGACTTTTAAGTCTGAAAAATATTCCTGTCTGTCAAGCACTCCACAAAGGATAAGTAATGCACAGTTCACTTCTAATGTATTCAAACGAAGATTTATCAAGGGGTTTTGTGAATATATCAGCTAATTGATTCTTAGAATCAATATATTGAATATTCACATCACCATTCTGAACATGATCTCTAATGAAATGATGTCTTATCTCAATATGCTTGGCTCGAGAATGGAGAATGGGATTCTTAGTGAGATTAATTGCACTGGTGTTGTCACATTTGATTGCAACACTTGAATCTTCAACAGCAAAATCTCGCAACTGTTGCTTCATCCACAGAATCTGTGCACAGCAACTTCCCAAGGCTACGTATTCTGCTTCTGCTGTTGATAGTGCAACTGTATTCTGCTTCTTTGAATACCAAGATACTAGCATGTTTCCAAGCAGTTGGCATGTACCTGTAGTACTTTTCCTGTCCACTTTACATCCAGCTAGGTCAGCATCTGAATAACCAGTAAGAGTAAAGTCTGAATCTTTGGAATACCAAAGACCTAGCATTGGATAAGTTCCAATGTATTTGATTATCCTCTTTACTGCGGAGAGATGTGATTCCTTTGGATCTGACTGGAATCTCGCACACATACAGACGCTAAAGAGTATGTCAGGTCTAGATGCAGTAAGATATAATAGAGAACCTATCATGCTTCTATATACCTTCTGATCAACCTTTTTACCATTTACATCTTTGTCTAGCTTGGATGTTTGAGACATTGGAGTATCTGTCTTCTTGCAATTTTGCAGACCAAACTTCTTGACTATCTCCTTGGCATACTTCTCTTGGCAGATGAAAGTACCATTTTTCATTTGTTTCACTTGTAAGCCAAGAAAGAATGTAAGTTCTCCCATCATGCTCATCTCGAACTCGTTCTGCATATTCTTAGAGAATTCCTTACAAAGTGATTCGTTAGAAGATCCAAAGATAATATCATCCACATAGATTTGAATAAGTAGAAAGTCATTACCTTTTCTTTTAACAAAAAGAGTAGTATCTACCTTACCTTTTGTGAAATCATTTTGCAGAAGGAAATTACTTAACCTTTCATACCAAGCTCTGGGTGCCTGTTTCAGACCGTAAAGAGCCTTTTTGAGTCTGAAAACACAATCAGTCTTTCTTGGTTCTTCAAAACCAGGTGGTTGTTCCACATATACTTCCTCTTTGATGTATCCATTCAAGAAAGCACTTTTTACGTCCATCTGAAAAAGTTTAAAGTTATGGAAACAAGCATAAGCTAATAGTAGCCGAATGGCTTCTAACCTTGCAACTGGTGCATATGTTTCATCATAGTCAATGCCTTCTTCTTGGGAATAACCTTTTGCAACCAGTCTTGCCTTGTTTCGTGTAACTTTCCCTTTGTCATCCAGTTTGTTTCTGAATACCCATTTTGTTCCAATTACTGGATGGTTTTTGGGTCTTGGCACAAGCTCCCAGACTTCATTGATTCTGAACTGTTGAAGTTCCTCTTGCATTGCCTCTATCCAGCTTTCATCTGATAAAGCTTCCTCAACATCTTTTGGTTCTATTTCAGATATCAAAGCTAAGTTGCTGATATTCTCCTTGTGTTTGGATCTTGTTTTGATACCTTCGTCTATTTCTCCAATGATGAGGTTTTTCGGATGACTGGACTTATGTTTCCAGTTCTTGTCGTATTTTTCCTTCTGAAAAACTGTAGACTCTAAATTTTCTGGTTGAGTCTGTGTATTGTCTTCTTTTCCTTTTTCCATGGAATCTTCAATCTCTTGGGATTCAAGATGATTCTCTGAATATGCTTGAATGTGGGGAGGTGATTCAGATTCATCTTTGTGAGTCTGAATGTTTTCTTCAAACTTCACATTCATTGATTCTTCCACAGTCTGAGAATTCTTGTTGAAAACTCTGTATGCTTTGCTTGTTGTGGAGTATCCAAGGAAGAATCCTTCATCTGCTTTCTCATCAAACTTTCCAGGACGATCATTTGGATTCTTAAGAATAAAGCATTTACATCCAAACACACGAAAATATGAAATGCTGGGCTTCCTACCTTTGTAAAGATCATAGGGGGTTTTCTCAAGAATGGGTCTGAGAAAAACTCTATTGATAATATAACATGCTGTAGAAACTGCATCTGCCCAGAAATGAGAGGAAATCTTGCTTTCAATCAACAAGGTTCTTGCCATTTCTTGCAAAGAACGATTTTTCCTTTCCACAACACCATTTTGTTCTGGTGTGTATGGAGTAGAAAAAATATGTTGAAGGCCATTTTCCTCACAAAAGCCTGAAAAACTTTGATTTTCAAATTCTCCCCCATGATCAGTTTTAATGCAGGAAATGGTATAGCCCTTTTCATTTTGAACTCTTTTTGCAAATTTTGAAAAATATGAAAATGCTTCATTTTTGTGAGCAAGAAAGAATACCCATGAAAATCTTGTGAAATCATCAACAATAACTAAACAGTATTTCTTACCACCGATGCTCTGAGTTCTGGTTGGTCCAAACAGGTCCATATGAAGAAGCTGCAAGGCTCGATCAGTAGAAACATGATGTATAGATTTAAAAGAGCTTCTTACTTGCTTTCCTAGCGTGCAAGCATTGCATAAGTCTGTCTTTTTGTATTTCAATTCTGGTAAACCTCGAACCAGTTTCTTGCTTGAGATTTTTGAGATTTGTTTCATACTGATATGTCCCATCCTTCTGTGCCAAAGATCTTCATCCTCCTTGATTGAGATTAAGCAATGATTGGAGTTTAGATTAACATCCAGAAGATAAATATTGCCATGTCTTCTTCCTGTGAATGTTTGAGAGGAATCTTTGCTTGTTCCTGAGCATGTGTCTTCTTGAAAGTTGATTCTGAAACCTGTATCACAAAGCTGGCTTATGCTAATCAAATTGTAGTGAAGTCCTTTTACCAGTGAAACGTCATTGATTCTCAGTCCTCCAATATCAACTGTTCCTTTGCCAATGATTTTTCCTTTAGTGTTTCCTCCAAAGGAAACTTTTCCACCTTCCAGACTTTGAAGATTAGCGAATATGCTTGGATCTCCTGTCATGTGTCTGGAGCATCCACTGTCTAGGTACCACTTCCTTTTTCTCTTCGTGGTAACCTGCAAGAAATACAGCAGCTCAAGTTTTCTTTGGTACCCAAACTTGTTTGGGTCCTAGAGCATTAGTATAGGCTGTCTTAACAAAATCTCTTCGAATAGGTCTCCAGACCTTAGGACATTCATTCTCAAAGTGCTGTGGATCTCCACATTTTGAGCACTTGAGTGCACTTCGGCCAACAGGTTTTACGAAATTCCTTTTGAAATGATTTTTATAAACTTGTCTAGGAGGTCTTTGTCTTAATCTCTCCTTGACTTTAGGAAAATCAATCAAGCTGTCACTTTCCTTTTCAAATCCAAGACCAGATTTGTTGTAGTAAGGAATTTGAATGGAAAGGATATGCTTCAAGGTTTCTGATCCTTTTGAAAACTTGCGAGTAATCTCTGAAATTTCCCTTTTCAAAACAGAGTTTTCTTTGGAAAGAAGATCTCGATTTTCCTTGATTTGATGAAATTCTTTTTGAAGGAAATCGATTTTCTCCTTTTGAGAAATATCCTGTTGCCTTAGAGAAGAATTTTCCTTTTTCAAGGAAGAGATTCTTTTAAGAGCAGTTTTGAATTCAAAGCATAAATCATCAATATAATTTGAAACTTCAAAGGACATTTCAGATGGTCTTACCTCGATTTCTACTTTGGGATCAGAATCAGAGTCTGAGTCTGAATCTGTTTTTGCCATTAGACAGAAGTTTGCGATGTCTTCATCACTATCTTCGCATTCTGTATCACTCCAAGTCTCAGCTTTTAAGGCCTTCTTTGCTTTCTCAAATTTGGTTTTCTTTTTCAGCAGTGGACAGTTTGGCTTGATATGTCCACGTCTCCTACAGTGAAAGCATATAATCTCCTTTGATATCTCTGTCTCGTCGATAGGCTTTCTATTTTCAAAAGGTTTCTTTCCTTTGAGGTTTCTTCCTCTGATTTTCATTCTTTTGTACTTCTTTATGAAGAGAGCTAGTTCCTCATCATCAACATTTTCATCTTCTGAATCTGCATCAGAATCAATGTTAGTTTTTAAAGCAATTGACTTATTACCTCTGGTTTCATTCTCCTTATTCCGCTTCTCAGTCTCATATGATTGAAGAGTTCCAATCAATTCATTCACTGATAGAGGTTTGATCCTTTGTGTCTCTCGAAGAGATGTTTTGATATTATCCCACTGATCTGTCAGTCCTCTCAGAAGTTTATTGACTTTTAAAGCATCTGGGACTGGTTGTCCTTGATAAGCAAGACCATTTACTATGTCAGTAAACCTGTCATAAAAATCAGCAATTAGTTCACCAGACTTCATTTCGAAGGATTCATATTGACCAAGCAAGATATTGATTTGTGTTTCCTTGGCACGATCTGTTCCTTCATAAGTAATATAGAGAGTATCCCAGATTTCTTTGGCAGATTCACAAGCAGCAATTTTTTTATATTCAACAGGAGATAAAGCACAGTAGAGAGAATAAATTGCTTTTGAATCTGATGTTCCTCTTTTGGATATCTCATTTTGAGATAATGGAGGATCTTCTGATATGCTTGCATCTGCTTTGCTTGCATCTGCCTTTTCTTTCGAATCCGAAGACATAGGTTTGACTCCATTTATGATGACATCCCATTGCATATGGTCACATGACTTAATGAATGCCTTCATCTTGTTCTTCCAGACACTATATTCCTTGCCATCGAAATATGGTGGTCTGTTGTTGCTTTGACCTTCAATGAGTCCTGGAGCACCATAACTAGCCATGTAGATCGTTAGCTCGGAAGTAAAACACTTCAGTAAAATGAGCAACCTGCTCTGATACCAATTGAAGTGGCTAGCAAGAGTCACCTAGAGGGGGGTGAATAGGTGATCCTAAACAATTCTATAAATTTATGCGGAAATAAGACAAGTTACAGAGAAGACTGAAAGAGATTCAGATTCAAGTCAGGATAAAGTGCAGAACGTAAAGAAGGAGATAAGGAGAAGAGAATCTGCACACAAGTTTATAGTGGTTCGGCTTATAGTAAGCCTACGTCCACTCTCCACGCTGACAGCCTACTGGCTGGTTTTCACTATGTAATCAAGAGGAATTTACAGAAGCTGAGTGATATCACTCGTGTATGATAGGACTCTCTATCTCACACAATCACTCTTACAGTAATCCTCAAGATCTGAATATTTTAGCTCACGAAGACAAGACAAATGATCGGAGATTGCTCAGACTTTGGACTTGATGATTCTTGAATCGTATCATCTTCTGCTGCTCATTGACTCCTTAAATACTCCTCTGTATCCATACTAGCCGTTGGACACCTTGCCGAGGATCATCTTCCAATCTACACCTTTGGACAGATTTGTTAAGGATTGAGTAGCCGTTTAGACAGATTCTGAATCCCGCTGATTCTGTTCGCCCATACAATCAGAATCTTGGTTTCCATAAGTAGAGCTTTATCCGTTGTAATGCATACTTGTCAATATTTGATTGTCAATCAATTTGATTTAGGATTGAACAAATCAAAACTTTCCTTCTGTGAAATCCAAGCCAGATCACTAGCTGTTATTCTTCGTTCTGAATATTGCTTCTCGAGAATTATTGCGTCTTCGTGTTCTTCTGAAGAAATCAGCTTCTGAAGAATTACTGCGACTTTGTCTCCTTCTGAAGAATTCAGCGACTGTCTGCGTCTGAAGAATTTCGGCGATTTTCTGCATCTGAAGAATTTCAGCACATATATACCTGAAACAGAGATACTTCAGATTATAACAGAATGTTTTGTCAACTTCAAAATCAGTAGGAGTTTTCCTCAACATGTGACACTGGGCTTTTCTAATGGTTTTGGTTTTGAATTTTTTGCTTTTTTGTGCTTTTTTTGGCATGTGTTTTTGTTGAACCTAATGTTCCTCTCACGCGATGCATATTGCAGTTCCTTTCTGGAACGGAGTGCGCGTTGCAGTTGATCATTTGGCATCCATGAAGAAGCCCGATGAAACGGCCTCAATCAGAGTTCTTCGGGATGGAAATGACAATAAATTCAGCATAAAACTCCAACCAGTGAGTCATTCTGACATTGTTTTCTTTCGATATATGTCTCAGTTATGGCTGTATGATACCATATATTTGTGAGCAGGTACAGTTCATGAATGGCAAAGAAACTTTAATATCTCCTAACATGTAAAGCCAAATTAAAATAGTTAAAAGTTTGTTCACCTTAGATGATTCCACAGCGAGAAATAGCAGGCGGATTGATGATCCCCTACTTCATCTTGTGGATTGATGATTTTGGGTTGAGGATGGAGATTTAGTTTCTTTGATTGGCTAGGAGAAACTATTATTTATGCTTATGATGGAATGATATCATTAACGAGTTTAATAAAATAGAAATCATTCTCATGCAAATACTGAAAGGCGACTGTGAACAACAAGAGGACTGTGCTTGGAACTAGAACATTGACAGATCTGGTACTTGCAAAATTTGTTACACTGCTGTTTAAAATGACCTTGGAGCATAGGCATGAATAGATTTAGTCACACTATGGCATAATAATGAGCAAAGCTTTAACCACCGAGGTGGTTGGCTGAGTGTTATAAGGCTTACTTCTATCCCAACTTGTCCTGTGGTGCACCGATGACGGCCTCACTCAAAATGAGCAAGAGTGGTTTGTTAAGCAACTCTAATTCCATTTAGCATTCCCCTTTCTTCAGTATCAATAAGGAAAGCTTTTGATATGCAGCAGAAACCATCTGAAATAGAGTCAATCTCTTATTGGCTTCTATATTTTTGTGCTATTGGTCTTGTTAACGAGTGCTTCAGAGGCACTAGTGAAGACCACTAAGACCACTAAAAATAGTAATTATGCGTAAGAACGCTTTGAAAATTGATTACTAATACATTTCAAAGCACAATTAATGGCCCTAAGCAAGTGCCTTAGCCCTTAGGGGCACTTCATAACATTTTCCTTATGTTGTTATCTTGGCCGATCCTTTTTTTTCTTATTCTAGACATACATTGATACTATTTTATCCTGGCAGCCTTAATGCTCATAGTTTATGAAGGTTCTTTTTTTTCTCTTCTATAAAAATATATAATGCCACTCTGTGAATGGGTTTCGCTATCCAGTTGTTCGACTTATTCAGAGCAGTTGAAACTAGTTGAAGAATTATTAAGTTCTAGCCCTCATGCACCTTCAGGGTCACTTAAAACTTTGCACAATTGTTCTGTTCCCACTTTCATGATATGTTCATCAATGTTTATAACAAATCGGTGAATGGACATCAATGAACTTGCATTTAACAACATCCTCTTCGATGTTTAAGAAGGATTCAATGTCAAGCCTGTAAACGGCCATTTGAACTCATCTAACTCTGCCCCCTCCCCCACAAAAAAAAAAAAAACCTCATCTAACAATTGTCTGTGTAGAGTCTAGGGGAACTTATTTTCTTACTCAAGCAAAAAGTTAGGTATCCAAACTTATTCACACCATTCCCACAATTATTATCTGGTGATAAACCGGATGAAGCACGTACAACCACTTTCCAACCTCCTTTTTTGGTGGGGGGGTTAAATATGAGCCTACCTTCCACTAGATTCAAGAGTGTTTTACTGAGGACTTTTCTGGCTGGAAATTATGACAGGGGAATCAAAGAATCTAGCTGTCACAAATTCCGAGTGGGTCAGAGAAAAGATCAACTACCTCAATAAAGAAAAAGAAAATATATTTGAGCCATATTTTTTTGCTGAGTAAGCAAGCATTCTTATTCACGAAATAGATTAGGGCAGTATGGCGTTAGCTCAAACACAGCAACAACAAAATTACAAATGATGCTGAGAGCAAGCAGCAGTATCACTTAGCCTATACATGACATTGTGCTGAACAATAGAAAAGACAAAGCTATTAGAGACAACATAAGAGTCCTCATGTATCTTTTTATTCCTTGCAGCCCATATATGAGTAATAGTTGCACACCATGCTAACTTGAAAATCACAGCAGGGATGGCTTTGCCTCTCCAAGTTCTAGAAGCCCATTGCAATTCTTGATTCCAACAATGCAGAGACCTGACAACACATCTGCTATAACTTGCTGCTTTGCTTCTTTAGAACTGCGCATTCCATTATTGATGATCTTTTGACTCCGAGTGAGATTCATTAAGAACACACCAGTCATTCATAAAAGAAAACCACTTTCTCATCCTATCCTTTGTGGATAGGGTGTGTTCAAAATGGCCAGTCAGCATATCAAGCTATGCTTTGGTACATTAGCGGAGAACCTAATTAGTTTGTGCCACTCCACTTTCTTTGCTTCTTTGAAGATAAAATAGTCTAATGGTCCTTATCAGGCTGCCTTGAGTTGGTAGATAGAGTCGCACAAAGATGATTGAATCAAGACCAAATCATCTGATCTTGCGATAGGCCAGTTTAATCTGATATCTTCAATAACATCAGCATCCTTGGCTTGGGGAGAGAGACCAGTGCCCAATGAATGGCATGGATCCTGCAACAGAAATGTACTCTTTCCATCCCAAATTACATATTGAATAAAAGGTCTAAACTACGTCTAAGCTTGAGCAATTTCCCCTAAGCATAAGAGAAATTAGCAGAAGAAACATCCTGCCATATGCTATTCTTCAAGAGATGAGCCTTAACCCAAGCTATCGAAAGGGATCCAGATTCAACCAATAGCAGCCAAGTTAACTTTGTGGCTACAGCTTCATTCCAGTGGTATATTTGCTTCAATCCCAATCCCCTTCCTTCTTTGGTAAATAAACAACCTCCGATTTCACTTTCAGTCCTCTCAACTTACCATCAGTACCAGTTCAAAGAAAGGAATTACAGCACCTCTCTATTGTTTTGATGACTTTTTTTGGGCAAAGTAAAGATAACGCACCAATAAGAGACAATGCTATATAGGACTGAGCTTATGAGTTGTAACCTGCCAGCAGAAGACAGCCTCCTAGCTGTCCAGCTTCTTAACCAACTCAAAAGTCTCTCACTTAAGGCTTTGCAATCAGCTTCAGATAGCTTCCCAGATATTAAAGGAAGCCCTAAATACTTAACAGGTGGAGAACCTCTTTTAAAACCACTTAGCTGAACCATCTCCCCTAGATTAGCCTCAGAGACTCCAAAAGTGTACATTGCAGTTTTTGTTGGATTCGACTTTAACCTTGAAAGGTTATAGAAGCACTGAAATGTTTCTGTCGAGTTTATTACTTATTATTCTATAGTGTTAGCAAGTTGGGGTTTATTTATGTCATTATACAAGGTTTAACCCTAAGCCTATAAATACTTCATTTAATCTCAATAAAACATTATTCTCTCTTTTACCAACAACATGGTATCAGAGCTTGGTGGATAAGTAGACATATCCACAAACCAAGAATAAAACACCACACGCTACCGCAACACCACTAAGAGCACTAGAGGGTGAGATTCAAAGATTTGCTTTTCAGACTTATTGGTAGTCGACTATTTGAAACCTAATTGACTGATCGGGAACCATGATGACAACACCACGAGCATACACGAATCTCACCCAAACCACCACAACTTTGTGATCTAATTATCACATCACCACAGACAACTCAACACCAATCAAAACACACCGTCATACTGAACGGGGGCGTTGACATCAATGTATGGAAAATGGATTGGAAATATCTCAGTCAATGTCTCCTTTGGAGCCCCAACACTCCCGTCAGTTAGTATCAAAATGTCATCAGCAAAACAAAGATGAGTGAGCTTTATTTTTAGCACAAAGAATGAAACTTCAGCTTTCCTTGCTCAGCAGCCTTACATAACACTTCAATCACCATAAGAAAACTCTGGGTCACCTTGCCTGAGATCCTTACCACCTTGAAAATAACCCTCGAGGCCACCATTAATAGTAACAGAGAGAAGCATGCAGAAGTAATGTAAAATATTTTTAGGGAAACCCAATACAGCCATGACATTGAAAATAAAAGGCCAATGCACTTAAGCAAAGGCCTTCATAACGGCTGCGTTTATAGTACTTCTAGAAGACAACTTCTTTCTTGTGATAGTGCTTAACATCTTCATGAGCGGGCAAGATATTTTCAGCGATTTTCCTACCTTCTATGAAAGCTCATTGATTCTTATTAACAAAATAAGGGAGCACTATCTTCAATCTTTTGACCAAGATTATAGTTATGCATTTATAGACAACATCCAGCAGGAGACAGGCTTATAATCAGCCATTTTAGAGGCATTGTGGACTTTAGGGACCAAAGTGATACCAGTAAACTTAGCCGCTTTCACCCATTGATTATCCTGAAAGAAGCGAAGTATAGCAGCACTAGAATCCCTACCAGTGATAGGCCAACAATCTTTAAAGAAATGAGAGGGATACCCATCAGGACCAGACCAAAGAGAGGCTTGGGTTTCCTCAGCTGTACCCATGAGGTCCTGTAGATCATCAGAAAGGTTATAGTCGAGCAATTCCTTAAGCTAAGAGACGATTCCACTGGAGCAATTAACGTCTGGAGCACCCAATAAGTCTTATTAAACGCCCACTGGTTGCCACAATTACATCATGTTTTTGATACGATACTTCCATAACTGGCCATCGGAGATCTAATAGCATTCCCCAAAGTTCTCAATTTCACCAACTAAAGAGAAAAACGAGTACGTGGATCACCAAGCTTTAGCCAGGTAATTCTAGATTTTTGTTTATAGAAAGCTTCCTCAGCTTGCTGCAGATGCCCCAATTCAAGTCTGATTTTCTGCTCTTCCTCGGTTAAACTCTCAGAGTGATTACTCCTAAGAGCATGCTGGACAGCAGCAAGCTCAAGTTTTTTTATTTCCACTTTCGCAGGCACAGAACCACAAAAAACCTCTTTTTTAATGAGCAATGAGCAATACATTGGATATGAGTCACCACTTTATTCCAATCAGAATGCACAATTCCCTTATACTCCTCATGATTTGTCCAGAAGTACTTGAAAGATTTCTTGGATATAACTTCATTGATCTCTAACTGAAGTAAAGCATAAGAATGATCAAAATAATTTGCTACCCTCCAAGGTTTGCCCTCATTGGATAATTCTGTCATTCTTTGCATTTCACATCAGCCCATTCTAACTGCATAGCATGGAGCAATGATGGATGTACTCAGTAGCCCCTACAGTTACCACCTGTTTGTGTACTTAGTATATGTTGATTGATCTTTGTACATATATGTGTGTTGAGTGTGTCTTGAATTCTGTTTTGGGTATTTGACCCAAATTGAGTTTTGATACCCGAATTGAAAGTTGTGGCGATCCGACTTGAGAAAAAATAAATGGAGGTTCACCCAAGCCCTCCTCTACCAACATTGGAGCAGTATAAGTGTTGTTTTTCTCTAGTTATTAGGTTTAGAAGTAGAGATAGAAAGAGTCTTAAGGTTTTCGAACCACCTTTCGTAATTCTTGAATTTCCATAGTGGATTTTGCCTCCCCTCTTCCCGTGGTTTTCTGGCAAGGGTTTTCCATGTAAATCTGCGTGTTCTTTTATTCTTCTCGGTTTCAATTTCGTAGTAGTTTCCACATTGGTCATAACATTGTGCTTGCCTCGTCAGCATGGAGAGAATTTAGGAAGATTGTTACAGATGTTAACATTTGAAAAATAATGGATTTCGCAGTTGCAACATTTAGTTCCAGTACATCAGTTTGACAAGCGTCCAAGTTATTACATATTTGCGGGTCTGATATTCATTCCACTCACCCTACCCTACCTTCAAGAATGTGGTGAAAACTGGCGTGGCACATCGCTTTGGCAGTTGTGTGAACGTGCACTACGGAAATTTCCAAGATGTCCTGGCGAACAACTCATTATTCTTTCAGAGGTTTGTATTCTTCCACATTCTACTGGAGGCTGTTGACTTCTTTTATCAGCAGTAAGTTTTTGTTAGATAGGATGATCGAGAACCTGTGTTTGATTAAAACCTAGGAGGGACGTATATGCTGAACTCAATGAATGTTGGAAGTGATATGAGAAGCCTTTCTTTGAGTCTGATACTTTGTCATTGTGACTGCAAGATGTAATACTGGTCGGGATCCATGCTCCTTTTCATTATGCGCAAGAGGTGGCAGCGGGGGGAATAGCCAGATATCTCAAACTATTATAATGTCCCAAAAAATGTATCTGTTGAGGTTATTATAGGACATGAAAGAAGACTAGAAAGGTTAGTCTAAAGGCTATATTTGAATTACTAACAAATGCTGACTGCTACAGGTCCTGATGGATGACATCACTGCGGGGTATGAATGTCTTGCAAAATTACAGGTACCTGCATCCTGGGATGGATGAATTTCATTATTGAACTTGTGTTTTAAAAAACAGAGGAAATTTTCCTGGGGTCACTTGAAGAAATTGGAAGGGTAGAATTCAACGGTTATGGTTTCTTTGTAATGCGTACAGTCAATCTCGCCATTTTACTAGTAGTACCGACCAATTGGAAAAAATTGAAGGTAGAAAAGAAAATCAAAACAAGCATTATGAAGAAAATCAATGCTGTCGATTTTGAGCCTGGCCAACTTACAAATTGCTCCGGGGTATCAATTTTAAGCCGATATGCATCTGATCTCAGTGGGTTATGGCCGCTGGTTTCTTCTCCACTAGGAAGTTTGTCCTGGTTTTTTGCGAGTCTTGAGTATTAACTATTACTCTTATGTTGTGGTTGACAGGTGAGGAAGGTGAATGGAACTGAGATTGAAAATTTGAGCCATCTGTACCGGCTTGTGGAGCACCACGACGGCGACAGCATACGATTTGATCTGGAAGATGAGAAGGTAATTATATTCGACTATCGTGAGGCTAAAATTGCCACCTCTGCAATTCTGAAGCGCCATGGGATACCCTCCGCTGCGTCGACTGATCTCATTGATGAACAAAACAGCGAGGAAGACTTGGCTTGCCCCATCTAAACATTCTCTTGAGGCTTTATATAGCACGCTTAGGGTGCGTATGGTTTTTTTTTTTTTTGGGTAAGGTTTAGGATGCGTATGGTTTGGCTTTTCGTTGAAATAAAAAGATAATTTGGTTAACTGTAACTGTAATTGAAAAGTGCCGTAACTTTGGAGAAATACTGTTTGGTAAACATTTATTTGAAAGTCCTTCTGATGTGATCGATTTAAGTATTTTAATTTACTTTGTTTAAAATTGAAAAACAATGATAAGTGTAATTTTTATATTTTCTTGTTGAGAATAACGTAAAACAATCATATTAACAAATTTATAAATAAAAAAATCATACATTAAAGTGGATCTTTCTCAATTAAAAAGAGTGTAATTTTATTATAATAAACACGGTCACATGTGTCTCAAAAAAAGAAATATGTTATCCATAAATATTACAAACCTCCTTAAATATTTCTTAAATTCTTAACTATTTGATAACATAAATGTGTTATGTTAGGAGATACATCATCATTTGAAGCACTCGTCCCTTCGTTTACATTATCAGAGTCAACTGAATATATATAATCGGTGATCTCTTATCACCAGCATTATATTTAACAAATTTACTCTTTCAATTGAGCACTTCTTTGAACAAAAAAAAAATGGAGCACTTCAAAACAATCACGTTCAATTTTGCTTTGCAAAATGACGCACAAAATATGCACGCATCTGAAGCATCATATTCACGATGCTTTCACATGCAAATTAGAAAATGAATTTCTTCCGTAGAGGACCAATTCCATTTAGGGATGAGCGGTTCCCGGTCCGGTTCGGTCCAACCCAAGAACTGAAAATCGAATCAAGAGGGCCGGTTCCCAGTTTCTAAGACTAGAGATCGGACCGCCTAGTCTTGGGACCGTGGACCTTACCAAACCGATGGTCCGGTACGGTTCTAATGAGACCAATCATTTATTGGTAAAGGCAAATGAAAATTGAGGAAATTAGATTAATCTTTCTATTTTTTTCAAAATTTTTAAAAAGTAAATAAATATATATAAATTAGAAAAGTATATATATTTATCAGTGTGATCTAGTCTGGTTCCCACCCTAAAATCGGGAGCCAGATTGCCCAGAAACCGATCCACTTTTAGGAACTGGAAACTCAATCGATATTTCAGAGAATCGGAACAAACAGGTTGATCCGGTCTAGTTCCGGTTTGAGTGGTCCATCTTGCTCGCTCCTAATTCCATCCCTTTTGAATGATTATATGCTCCTTGAGATCAACTATGAGAACGCACGTCAAGCTAGACTTGTGGATACGCAAACTTCATGGCTCGTTGAGGTACCCTTCTAGTTTTGTCGTTGCTGGCGCTACCGCCCCCGCACACCGCAACAAAAATCACAATCCTCAAACTTCCCAAAACCATTATAAGAGACGTCGAAGGCTCTTGGATTCAATCTGGCCGAAACCGCCCGCTCCAAAGCATAAATGGTGGCATTACACAGAAACCTTCTCTGTTGCAAGATTCACCATTGAGAGGCTTCTCCGCCATGGAAGTCGAGCAACTGCGAAAGTGAAGAAGAAGCGTGGATAATGTTGCTGAATGCTTTGCGTTCTGAAATGCAGGTCCGAACAAGGCTTTTAGTCCTTAATTTCTATGGTTCTTAATACCTTTTTTTTTTTTGAAGAATTAATATCACGAGAAATTTCAGACCAGTACATATTTGATAAATTTATCCCAAATTAATTTTTTGACCACAGAAAACTCAAAACCGATACATTTGTGATAATTTTGCCTTCCGTTAGTTTCCATTAAAATTCTGAATTGGATGACATTTGTGCCAGTTTTGGGTTTTACCCTCTGTTTATCACATATGTATCACTTTGTCATTTTTCGTGGTATTAATATGGGTAAATTTGTTGCGCGTGTACTAGTTTGTGATTTTTCATTATCAAAAAATTAGTTTGGGGTAAATTTATCATATATATACTAATTTGAAGTTTTACGTGGTATTAACCCTTTTTAAAAAAAAAACTCTTCTACTATAATATAATGGCATCCTTTTTTTTTTAATTTGCTCTTTTCATCTTTTATCACTCTATTTTTTTATTTTAATATTTTTTTAATGCTTTTGTTAGTTTTGAATTTTCCACCCATGAGTCAGTTCTAACGCTTAAAGAAACGGTTCATCAATTTGTGATATATATCTCTGTTTAGCTGGTATTTCTTTTTTCATCGCTCAAAATTTAATTTCCTTCAAGATTTTCGAAATCTCCCTCAAATGTATTCTGTGTTCTATATTGTATACGAAAGTAGCTCGTAAAATTTAATAGGTTTTGTTCTAACGTTCAATTAACCAAGAAAGGCGAGAAAACACTCGTAATTAGAGTAATCAAAGCACGGAAGGCAAACCTGATCATGAGCTCGATGGCCCCCCAAGCCCGTCGGGCTCGACTTTAAGGTATCCTTTGGACGAGCTTGGGGGGTAAGGGTATTTGATAAGAAAATTTGACTGTACTCGAAGACTAATGTGCCTTGGGTAAGGCAAAATTTAAATTTTACACTTTCCAAAAAGAATCATTAAAACTCGCTCTCCACGTTAAGGCGAATTTTAATGGGATTTTATTGCAAAATAGACGAAACTGCAAGTTAAGTATGCTAAAGATAACTGCGAGTGTAATTTTGTAAATCTCTTAAGTTTAGATTTTAATAATTTAATTCATCTACTAAAACGATCCAAATTCTATGTTTAATGCTATGAAGAAAAGCAAGCTCTTAACTTCACAATTATACACCAGCATGACATCGTTGGATGTTCAATGTCACACGAGACTGGCACCACTGGATGCGCATAAGCTATACAGGAACATGCAGCACAAGGAAAAGTGATAAATGGTATTGTCAATTTAAAATCGAGTTTTTATTCTACGACGAGTCATTATGCTTGAGTGTCGTGGCTTTGGTTTCGGGCACTAGGGTCTCAGGCCTAGCCTCGATCGACTTGAGCTTGCCCTCAATAGATCCTAGCAGACCTGGCCCCGACCTTTAGACTTTGGGACGAGGGTCAAGACTCCTACGTCCAAACGCAGAGTTTCTGACCCAAGCGCCGCTACCTACCCACAACTCGAGCCCGAACCCAAGGTCCCTCGACCTTGCCACTAGCAATTAACGGCCGAATCGGAACCAGCTCGAGCTCGCGAGACGACTCGAATTTCGCCCCCGCTCCAATCAAAATCCACCCACAACATTGGAAGTATCGACACGCGCGCGCGCACACACTCTCTATCTATCTCTCTCCTCTCGCAGTTCCAAAATCGTCCTCGCAATCCGACGATCTCCCCGATGCTCTCTTCCTCTCCCGTCGCTTAGCTCTACTCTCTCTCTCTCTCTCTCTCTAGCCCTTGGGAGAATAATGGCTTCCCTGACCCGGCCGCCGGCGTCGCTCCCCGGGGCCGCGGCCTCCGATCTCTTCGGAAGCTCCTCCGGCGGCGGCGGCGGCGGCGACCGCGGCCTCTCGCTGAGGGCCCTGGGGAGGGCGCGGCTGGGCGGCGGCGCCGTCGGGACGAGGAGGGGCGGGGGCGGCGCCGCGGCGGGGGCGGTGGTGGCGAAGCTCAGGAAGGTGAAGAAGCACGAGTATCCCTGGCCCGACGATCCGGATCCGAACGTGAAGGGCGGGGTGCTCAGCCACCTCTCGCCCTTCAAGCCGCTCAAGGAGAAGCCGAAGCCCGTCACGCTGGAGTTCGAGAAGCCGCTCGTGGAGCTGGAGAAGAAGATCATGGATGTGAGTTTGCTTCTCTGGGTCGTGTGGGACGTGTGATTTTGATCGAGTTATAATTGATTGCCATTACTCGTATGAGTTTGCCCTTTGCCGTTGGCTGATTGCTTTGGAAAATCGCGAATTTCGGTCTCTTTGCAGGTGAGGAAAATGGCAAATGAAACTGGCTTGGACTTCAGCGATCAGATTGCTTTATTAGAGAGCAAATATCAACAGGTTTGGCATCCCTGCTCTTGTGTATAGTAGCATTCAATGGCAGTTCAGAATTTAGAACCTTTTCCGCGTGGTAACATGTAATTCGCATCACTATGTTAATGTGCTCTGGGAGTATGGCCATATATTAGATTGGCTCACTAGTATCAATCATCATACGATTAATGGAAATCAATTATAACTGGTTAGGAACCAGCAGTTCATGCGGGGATCGAAAGGTGGTCACCGGATGGATCGGGATGGACCCACGAGACCGGCACCGCCGGATGCGCATGCGTCGCGCAGGAACATGCAGGAAGAAAGAAAAAATGACAAAATGGTATTTTCAAATTTGAAATCAAGATATCAATCGTGCAATCTATCGTTATTGTATTCATGTGATAGTTTGGGCTGCGGGTGGTGTGCAAGTTTGCTGTTCTTTCTTGTGGTGATCTTTCCATTCACGTGTTGATTGTTCAGTTCATCCTCTTTTATCTCTGTTTCGCACAAAAGTCAGAGACAATCGAAGCTTCAAAAGTAGTATCGAGAATTGTTTATCTCGTAGCAGTATTCACATTAGCTTCCTCACAACATCTGTGGCTACACTACGTCAAAGAACCCTTTGATTTCTGGTTTTAGAAGATGATAAAAGTAATCACCTTTCTTATCTTTCAGTCCTCCGATTCATGAAAGGATCATATCGTTGAATTACATCCCCACCAAAATGTACATTAAGCGAAAGGAAGAGAGAGGTCTCCCTACACTTAATTGGATGGAGTGATTACCGAAAAAAAAAGGAAAAAAACTTGGAGGGATTTGAGATATAGTGTTAGTTTAAATGCTGGCGAGGGGAAAAATTTTCAACTCTGGACAATTAACTGTGATACGATGTGAAGTTTTATTGAATTCAATAAGAGATGGAGCGCGATGAATAATATGAATAAAGTTAGCGTTTAATGTAAGTCTTCTCATTTACTGTTTCTGTGTGATCTCCCGATTGTATCGGAGGAATCATTGTCGTAACAAAAGTTGAGTCTCCAGTCACAGAACCTGTTGAAGGAGGTCGAGGTGTAGATGTTGTGATCCGTCGAGCAAACAAACAGTTTCATCTTACATCAAATTTCTCGAAACAATAATTGCATAGCTAGCTGCTACAATTCTATAAGACAATCAATGAGACAAAAATGATGGGGATACAGTGTTGATTGAGTTAGTGACAACGCTTAACTAGACTACTCATCACAGTCTGAATTTACTTCACCGATGGTGAACACACGCACTCTACAAGGTCTTGAAGCTGGCTATGGAGAACCCATCATGAGAATTAATGGAGGAAAGATTCATAAGATTGGTACAGTTTGGACTGCATAAAAGTTCCATGTGTCCTCCAATTCATGTTTACAACTTTCAAACATATTTAGTGACCTAATTTGTACAGAACTTACTTAAGGATCAATGCAGCCACTCCTAGCATTTCTATAGAGATAAAAGACTTAACTATTCACTTTATGCGCGATCATATTTTACATAAACTTTCTGCTTCCATGCAGCTAATCTATTCGGTATTGATGCATCTTACTTAAAAGCCACTATCCACTCCCTTGTCTGGTTTCGACCTACCGTGACCATCGTCAGGAGAGCGGTATCAACTCTCGACCAGTTAAGTTGGTCCGCTCCACACCTTAAACCATTGGAGTTCTCTCGTAATGACCGCTGTCAACTCTCATTGATATAAAACTTCTAACATTTTAAATTCCTTGGCAATAAAATGACAGAAAGCATTGTTCAACCTCACACAATCGCTCTTCCATCTTAGCCAAGCGTGTCGAGGTGGAAGACAGGTTCTTCCTTACCAGCATTGAAGATCAAAGTGTAGAACTTACTCAACGAATGCTCAACCGAACGTACAACAGAAAGCCTTGCCTAATCATCTAGGGCTGACTTTGGTATGCATTCCATCCCGCTCCCTTGTCCGAAGAACATCTGGAAATTCGTGATGAACCCTTCTAACTCATTCTACTCAGTGCTTAGGACAATGCCACAGGCGCAGATATCACGATCGATCTTCTTCTGAATATTGTTACTTTGCGAGGCCATGCACTGAAAATTCCTCTTTTATTCTAGGAGCTGGCTTCTATCTTCCCTGTTAGGAGGGATCTCACCATATCTTCCCATTTCTCAATGCCACCGATGAATCTAAGCGAGTGAATGGACTTGATTGAAACAGAGTGGGATTACTAATCCCACGCTTCATTTCCATCATTCTCGACAGCCTCATTCCCAGCGAGGATCTGTTCTAAGCTTTCTACGAGTAAGGTCGGATCATCGACACAATTATAGTGTAACCTTGGTCATTTTTGCTCAAAACTGAGAACCCGATATTAGATCTTCTAAATTGGAAGAGCCAACTTATCAAAAGGCTGAAACATAACCGTGAGTATAATTTTATAAATCTCATGAGTTTGGATTTAATAATTTAATTCATCTACTAAAACGACTTAAATTACTATATTTTTTCTAATTCATTATATAGTAAAAATTGTTTTGATCGGTGTATCACAAGTTTTGAAAGTGAGCGCATTGTCATTCTAATTATAATGCTAAAAAGAAAGGCGGGCTCTTAACTTCGCAATTGTACACCGACACGACACCATTGGATGTTCCATTATCATACGAGACCGGCACCAATAGATGCGCCTAGGCTATATGGGGAACATTCAATACAAAAGAAAAGTGATAAATGATATTGTCAATTTGAATTTGAGTTTTTATTCTATCAATGAGTCACGTTTTATATGTAACTAAGTTTTGGGGAATCTGTAGTGTACATGTATTAGTCTGGGTTGCATAGGGGGAAATAATCCAATCAGTCCTAAATTTATTATACGAATGTCAATTCAGTCCTAAACTCATAAACCTTTGCAAGAAATTCTAATTTAGTCTTTTCAACTAATTTTCGCCAGAAATCACTGAAGTGAAGAGGCGTCACTAGGATGATAGGCGATTATTGGACCTCTACGTCATTGATTTTTGGTGAAAATTGACCAACATGATCATATTAGAATCTTGCGCAGATGCTTAGGAATAGATTGTCAAAATTAAAAAGTTTATGATTGAATTGGTATCTGTATAGAAGGTTTAAGATCGACTGGGTAATTTTCTTGGTGGGGGTGTACAAGTTGCTGCTCTTCTTGTGGTGATCATCATCCATTCACGTGTTGATTGTTCTGTAAAATGGGAGTCGAAGGTTTTTCCCCTTCGTCTCTGTTTTGGACAATATTGAGGACTTTTAAAGCTTCAAAAGCAGTACCAAGAACCATCGAATTTACAGCAATTCTCACATACTTTCTCACAACCTCTCCGGCCACAGCACGTCTAAGAACCCTTATAATTTATGGTTCTAGAAGGTGGTCAACTGATCATCACTCTGATCTTATGGTCTTTCAGTTTGATAGAAGGATGATATCATTGGATTACATACCCAACCGAGATGTGCTATGCATGGATTATTATGTGAATCGTACTCTTCACACTATATTTGAGAGAAGGGGTTAGAGAGTGAAGAGTGGTTGAGTGGGAATACTGACGCTCGGTTTGGATAGAGTGAATAGGAGGAAGAAGAAGGGATTCACATAATTACGAGTAAAAGGAAGATGAAAGATTTGGAGGGATTGAGGTATGATGTTATTTGCATACTGGCGAGGGAAAAGAAAAGGAGAACAATTAATCATAACATAAATATCGTTTTATATTCTTATAAAAAGATGTGAAAGAAGGGTACGAGTAACAAAGAAGATTAAGGCTGTGTTCGTTTGGCGGAAAATGTTTTCCAGGAAAACATTTTCCGGGTTTTCCGGTGTTCGTTTGGCGGAAAACATTTTCCCCCGGAAAACATTTTCCCCTCAATGAGGGAAAACATGACTAAATTGGCGGAAAATGATTTCCGCTTCTGAAAAGCGGAAATCATTTTCCGCCAAACTCCTTCCCCCCTCCGGTCGCCCGCCACCGGTCGCCGCCGGCCGCCCGCCGCCACTGGTCGCCGGCCGCCGCCGGTCGCCGGCGAAAAATATTTTCCGAAACTTTCGTCACTATTTGTCGCCGAACACCGACCGCCGTCCGCCGCCGGCCGCCGGCCGCCGCCCGCCGCCCGCCGCCGGCCGCCGGCCGCCGCCGCCGCCGACCGCCGCCGGCCGCCGACGCTCGCCGCCTCTGACCAGCGGCAATCATTGTCCGCCAAACTCCTTCCGCCGCCTCCGGTCGCCCGCCGCCGGCCGCCGCCGGCCGCCCGCCGCCACTGGTCGCCGGCCGCCGCCGGTCGCCGCCGAAAAATATTTTCCGAAACTTTTTCATATTTGTTGCCGAACACCGGAAAATTATGTTCCGGAAAAACATTTTCCAGGAAAATGACTTCCGGGAAAGCATTTTCCAAAAACACAATATTTTCCGCCAAACGAACGGAGCCTAAAGGTAATTGGTTAATACGTGAGTCCCCTCCAATTCCTCCATATTTGAAGAGATTCGGAGGGATGTGCATTAAATTGGCCGGACCAATCGCTCCTAACATGGAAAGTGCAAACTATTTTGTGGCCTGCGAAGTAATTACTGAATAAGCAAGTGGGATCGAGATGCTCAGGTTTAGCTGGTTGCTCAATTTTCTGACAACTCATTTGAACATCTTGACATTACTTCTGAAATGAAAGCACCCAGGCGTGGCATCATCCTCCATAACTCTGTTTGCACCTGCACAGCAGTTTTCCCCTGCTGCTTTAAAGGATATCTCTCTCTCTTTCTTTGAGTCTCTGACAAAATCGACATCTCCAACTCAATCACTCGGCTGCTAATTATGAATTTATCCCCATTGCCCATACTCGCTATCATGGCAATGTATGGTGTGCGAGGAGGGACAGAAATGAAGAGGTTCGGAATAGATCCCCATTATGGACTGCACAGTGCCGATAAGGCCTATTACTTCAACTCGTGATTGAAAGACGATCTCATTAAATCATCAGAAAATCAGTTGAGAACTCATGCACTACAATTGCTTCTTAAACGGCAAAAGCCCAAACTTTTTTTTTAGCAAAATCTGGGCAAGCTATGACTCATACAGAATACCGAATCATTTGGGTACATTTTTTCTGCTCCAGTACAATAAGGGGGTAAAGATGCACCAACCGGAAAGAAATCTCTTGTGAAGAGGATACCACCATGGAATTCAAGGATAATTGTGTCGTTCGATCTCCTCAGGAAATGTTTAAGGTAAATTAAAAATCCAGTGTAAGTTCCGCAAGAATATGGCCTCCATTTCCTTATGTTATAGCTGGGAATCATGGGCAATTTTATGTCTCTCTTCTTAGACGAGCAGATCATAGTGGTTTCTACCGCTGTAGAGAAGCTTCACAACTTCCCTCTGTTTTCCCTTTCTTGAACCCTTCCGAAATTCTAATCCATACTCTGCAATGGGGATAAAACCTGAGCCCCAGCCACCCCTTGTATGCTGCGGCATAGTCGAAAACACAGATCCGTCAAGATTGGCAAATAAAAAGCCGCCTTATTTTCTGTTGCATAAATATACTTGATAATAATTTCAACATCAGAGTATGCCATATAGTTTTTATTGCTCAGAGAAGTCCTGAACACTGTCATAGGCATCTTGAGATAAGACTTTCAATCTTACTGTCCTAGTGCATTGCATCTTATCCACCGATGTACCAGTACATGCACAGATTCAACTTTCAATATGTCTATATGCCATAACCAACATACTTAAATTCTCTAACCACGACTGATCTAGTCACAACAGAGTGACAAATTGGTGGTACAGCATGAAAACTATTAGAAATTGCCATAATGGGAGCTGACTGTTTTGATAATCCTTTTTCCACTTTTATCAGGAAACCAATTCCAAGTCCTCTCCAAGGACCAGGGAACGTGCTTGAGTTATTTATCCATAATAACTTTCAGTCAGCTGAAAATGGCAGAATTAGTCGCTTTTCAATGTCAATGAGATCAGTTCAAGCACTCTAGATTTTGCTGTTCCTATCTTAACCATTATATTACTTCCATGACAAATTAGAGAACCAACTTAAGCTGATAAGTACTGACTTCCATGACATTATTATATATTGCAATCTCCAATTAAAAGGAGAATTTGGAAATACAATTACTCGGTTTCAGGAATTTTTTTGCGATAAATGGTTTCTAAATTCAATCTGCTCTACCATCCAACAAATGTGAAAGACCATGAAAGTTGAGAAAAAAACTCACCTCATGCTCTGGAATATAAACAACGATTGGCCGCTTGCATAATTTTGAAATTACCTGTAATGAATTTATGATTGGAACTGGTCAGCAGCTCAAGAAGAAATAAAGGGAGTGCTGCTAGCAAATGAAACTGTCAAAATGTAGAGAATAAGAAGACAACACCAGCTCCAATTAGCGCTTGAGAAACCTAGAAGAATTTACAGAAACAAAAGACTACTATATTTGTCCCTAGATGATCCATCGTACTGCTCGATTTGAAATCATAGTCAACTCTTAATTCCACCCGAGAGATAAGGAAGAAAAGAAGCCAACCCCTATTATTTCTGTCTTTACCAAGGGCTTAATTTATCAATTTGCAGTTCTATATACAATGAACAAAAAAGGGAGACAAATGTAAACTATACAGAGAAGTAGAATATGTTTAATAAGAATGGAAACAGTTTCCAACCAGCAGCTCTGACTCTCCTCCCCAAAAATCATGTCGGTCAATTCGTTGGCAGTACCTAAAGAAGATTTGGAGAGCATCAATATTATCTCTGTAAAGAATGTGGCAAGAGATACATCAATCAAAACATACTAAATAAACACTTGGAAAGCTACGAAAAAGTGAGATGGAGCACCTTACCGCTTTAAAGACTCGTCCACAGTAATTGCCACCAATGCTTCTTCATATTGACGACGTTCTTCACCAGAGTCGCATATGATTTCTTTAACAGCCACCCGTAATTCATCTGGAATTTGATGTTCACGTGATTGATATGCATTACCCACAATGACAACATGCAAAATAAAAAATCGAACATTGCTATTTTCTGAAGTTTGTAAACGCCTGAGTTTCAACCACTAAGCAAGCATACAACTTTCATCTCAATTAGACAGCATTTGCAAGAAGAAACAGAGTTTTATTTTTTCCTCTGAATCAGTTTTTCTATTTAAAACCAAGAAGGAGAAGGATGTATTCCCGACAGAGAGATGAGCTCTTGTTTCAAGAACTTGCAAGAATGGTTGATGAATCAAGTAATTTTGACATTCAGAAAGAAATGAGAAAGCAGGTTCACACCCTATCCACAAAACTACAAGTACCGGATTTTACATGACAATGCTCAACTAACTAGGACAACCAAGCATAAAAAAAATAGAAATTCCCCAGCCATGGTTTCAGGCAGTCCATTAATCAAATATGTGGCAGAGAGAAGATCCTTTGTTCAACTTCTGCTAAGTAAATTCTACGATAACCGCTCCATTACCAAGGTAAAAGAACCAGAACCATATCCTTGATCTTAATTGCAGGGAATCCATTTCAGCAGGCTCCAACTACATACCGTTCTCGCATTAACTTGACTTCAAGGAACTTAATTACTACAGAACATCTAACCAAGTAGGCTTTATATACAGCATAAAAAAGGCTCTCCCTAGTTTCACAGATTTTGCACCACAATGACCAAACTACAGTATGACGAAATCCAAGACAAGTTATCAAAATGACTATGGCTAACTAGACGAACATCAGAAATTGGATCAGGGAAATGCTTGGCAGGAGGAAAAAGTATTGGAAATGTTTAAATGAAAAAGAATTGTGATCCTGTTATTATTAAATCACGGTATACCATAGGCTCAGTTCTATTCCAGCATATAAATAGTTGATGGTGGAGATAGACCATTGAGAAATGATATCTAAAAACAATTAATATTGCTACTAGTAAGATGAGCATACCTGCGTCTTCTCTCTCTTCTCGTGGGTTAAGACATATACCTTCGTTGAAGGCCATTCCCTTGACCTGATATTATCAGCAACAGAAGTTATTTTGGAACGAGGTCAAGTTCTTTTAGTCCAACGTAAGTCAATTTATAAGATATGAGCAGAAACAACATTGGAGGAGACTGGAGAGGAAAGAGCACTTGGGTGATATAGCAGCTATGGTCCACGGGAATCATAACCACCAGTCAAAAAATATGGTTAAGGATACAATTGACTAATATTGTTGACTAGTAAGGCGTTGTCTAGGTTTGAATGCCTATGGACTCACATGGAAATTCTCTAACAAGAAAAATCCAGAAACTAATAACTTTCACAAGCTAGCTCAGAATCTTTTCGGCCATTCTAGCAACACTTTGAGAATTACAGGCAGCTAATATAGGAAGAAACCTCTCAGAATGCATGTCAGGCCAGGCTGCACTTTGTCCTAAACGTTGGAGCAGACCGCTCGGTTCAATCAGTTGGACTATGCCTTAAATTGAGGTCTAACTTGGCTTGGATGATTGAACCTTTAACGGCGGAAAAAAGGATTAAATCAACATTGACCCAATCAAATCGAACCAGTCATATCAGAGAGTTTAACCAGTTCTTCTAAAAGTGGTGACCATGTTTTGAACCGCAGACTTTAAAGCCCCAGGACATGCCATGGAGTTTTAAGTGCCACTATGATGCATTGGAATCAAGGTATTTCTGAGAATAGCGGAAAACAGCAATCTAATTGAAGCTGAAAATGAGATAACTCAATCTCTAGTGTCTAGAAAGAAACAATCTGTAGCAATCAACAAAAGACAATGGCTTTGAATAAAGATCAAGGACCATTTACAAGTGACAACTTACCAAACATCCACCACGAATTTATCAGCTAATGCCCACACCAGTCACTTGGAAAAAATAGCCTTAGCTCCATAATGAGAAAGTGTTTCACTATTGACTACAGCCAAATTCTCAACGAAACCGTCCATTCAAACCACAGCATAACACGGAACATACAACGTCCATCTCCGGTGACTTTCTGCACCGAGTAATGCTCGACTTTCTTCGCCGCCGGTGACGATCCTCTTCCTCTGGAAAAAGGCACAAAGCGGCATGAATCACGAAAGCACACGTGCATACTCAAATCCTACGCCCGATCGATTACGAATCGAACAAGAGCAAGTCCAACAGAACGCAATCACGACGACACACGCGCGAACGCGCGCAATCTCGACCCTATCAAAAGGCCACAGCCGCTAACCAAAAACCATACACGGACGATGCGATATTCGCGAAGAACAGGTGGCCGCCCCGCGCCGCGACAGCCGAAATCGAAGGAGCCGGCGAGGAGAGGAGCTCGAACTTCGCAGTGCCGTCTCTCAGCTGCTCGAGGACGCTCTCTGCCCACCGCATAAGAAAGAAAAACTCGATTTTAGGCATAACCGGGAGAGGAGGAGGAGGAGGAGGAGGAGGAGGAGGAGGAGTCGACCCCGGCCGCCGGGAGATTGACTGGAGGACGAAGCTTCCGAAGCGAGAGCTTCCGGAGAAGAAGGGAAGCAGAAGTGCGAGAGAGAGAGTTGAGGAGGTTGGGATTCACCATTGAGAGGCTTCTTCGCCATGGAAGTCGAGCACCTGCGGAAGTGAAGAAGGGGAAGAAGTGTCGATAATGCTGCTGGATGCTTTGCGAAGGGGAGAGTAGCCGTTTCGTTACGAAACGGAGGTCTAGACAAGGAGGCTTTAGTCCTTATTTCTGGGGTTTTTATACCCTTTTATTAGATTTTCCTATTATAACATAACGAATCTTTTTCTTTTTTTTAATCTCCTCTTTTCATTTCTCATCATTTTATTTTTTTTTAATTTAATATTTTTATTCTTTGTTTGTTTAAAATTTTCAACTCATGGGTAAGTTCCAACGCGTACAAAAGCATGATTTCAATATACATACATATATATATATATTTTAGTCAGTATTTCTTTTATCGTCGCTCAGAATTTAATTTCCTTCAAAATATTTGAAATCTCCCTCGATTTCTTTGCATATCTATATCATATATAACGGTAGCGTATAAATATTAGGGAGTTTTGTTCCGACGGTCGATTAATCAGGAAATGCGAGAAAATCACGTTATTAGAGAAATCAAAGCACGAAAGGCAGACTTGACCATAAGCCTAACAGCCCCGTGAGCCCACTAGGTTCGGCTTGAAGGCGTCCTTTGGACGAGAATTTTTTTTTTTACTTTAATCTTCTCTTTTCATTTTTCATCACTTTATTTTTTTATTTTAATATGTTTCTATGGATGGATGAACTGCATTGCTGATATTGATCCTAAAAAGGAAACGGTAGGTACAGCTAGTCCATGAATAACTAATCATCGCACTGTAAAAATTGGACAGGTTCGTTCTATGGTCCTTTGGTCCTTCTAAAAAGATCTACTAAGTTCATGGAGTTGTTCCAAAGGGTCAAAATCTCTCTTTCATTTGTGCAACTCCGCTCAGGTTCACCAACATAAATAGAAGATAGAACAGACAAAGCACGAGAAACTGCATTGGACCCCAGCTTCAGCTCTGTTTCCCGAAACAAGATGCGAGTCTCCCATAGTCAACTAAGGACATTCAACTCTATGAGCGAACGGCATCATGATACGTACAATGTATACATTGCAGCAATGGCGACAAGAGAGCGGCAAGAATCCGCCCATGGTCACGCACGCGACTGTGAATTCTCTGTGAGGTACTACGGTTCAGTCTCTGTGTCATCCCGGAAATCTTTGTTTGTGTGAGATGAGAGAGAGACAGAGTGGATTCAATGGAGAGAGAGAGAATGCGGAATCGGATGCCTTCGCTTCAATGGACAGAGAGTGGGGAACCCGTTTTCTTGGCGCCTCCTGATTGGTGCCTTGTTTGACTTCTTGTTGACCCCACCCCCTCCCCCGCCCGCGTCAGCAAACCACGATCGGCTTCTTTTCCATCTCCTGTTCGACCTTGGCATCTTGCTTTTCATTCGAGTCTTCACCTTGCCAGCCGGAGCCGGTCACCCTCCCCTCCCATCTTTAACGTTTCAAAACACCAGCTAGCTGTTTCTAGACTAGTTGAAGATGGATCACCAGTTCCCAACAGTGCCACCTCCGTCCGACGGCGGTGCCGGCCGTTGCAGGATCTCCTTATGTTTTTCTTCCATTTCCGAGCCTGATAATGACCATCATCGTGTCGCCTTCGCCACCAATGTCTTGCCATTCCTCTCGAGCACTGCAAGTGAAGACGGGAGCGCCGCATTTTCGGGGACAGTAACGGTATGGGACCCGGTGGTCAAGATTTATACCGTCTCCCGCGGACCCGACTTCTTGCAGCCCTGGCAGAAAAAGGCCTCGCGCGAGACTTGTGGTTCTGGTGGGTGCCCTTCCGCTTGTTCCTGTTTGACCATTGTTATCTCTCCCGTCTAATATCTAATCTATTTCCCTGCTGACTGAACTGAAGGATTTGTCATTGCTGGGAAAAGAATTATTACCAACGCTCATGTAGTTGCAAACCAGACATCCGTTCGAGTGAGAAAGCATGGTTCGCCAATCAAGTTTAAGGCCCGTGTCTTTGCTGTTGGTCATGAATGTGACTTGGCCATTCTGGAGGTGGACGATAAAAAATTCTGGGAGGGCATGAGTTTCTTGGAGCTCGGGGGCATTCCGTCCCTACAAGAAGCTATAGTTGTTGTTGGGTATCCTCAAGGTACTTGCAGCTCAATTCCCGACCTATATCACATTAATAGTGAGTAACAAGTTAAATCTTACTTCGCTGTAGGTGGGGACGGTATTTCTGTAACCAATGACATCGTCTCCAGAGTTGAGCCTACTCAATATGGACATGGATCGACTCAACTTATGGCAATCCAAATTAATGCAGCTATAATCCCGGGAAATAGTGGGGGCCCTGCTCTCATCGGTGATAAAGTTGTCGGTGTAGCTTTCCAGAACCTAACCGATCTTAAGAATATTGGGTGAGTTATTCTGTTCCTTTTATGATGAGAACATTGGAGCGGACATCTATTGCAATGACCTTGCTTTATTCCCTCTTTTCTCATGTAAGCATTTATTCTGTTAGAACATCCTCATATACTTAGAACTTAAAAATTATGCTAAACCTTTTATCTTGTTGATTTCCAATTCACTCAGTTTGTGTTCTGTGTAAAGCTTTCATACATGAATAATTTCTTATTTTGACTTTCCCCCAGACACTTTCAATTTCATTTGAGTAGAATCAGCTGTTTGCTTATCGATGAGATGTACTTACTTAAACCATTCATTCCTGTTTGTCCTATTTGATTGTTATCTAGTATGCATCGAGAATCCTAGACAAAATGTGCTTGGGTTGTTGATTCATGCTCCGCTTCTCTATAATTGTACTTGATGAATATTTTCTATTTCACATGATCATGTGGATATCTGTCCTGTTTCAAGGATGGAGAAAGCTATCCACATAACAGCAAATCATCGACCTTCTTGTATCCTGCCAGTGTTCCTGTGGCTAGAAACCCTTTCTCGGACGTCACTTAAGCAAAAAGTTCCAGTACTGAGGCTTGGCTAGCAGATCACTCTTTGCAACATTAAGGATAGAGCAACTTCTTGGCATGAGCATCTTATCATATACCTGAGGGTTTAGATCTGCCTCATAGAGTTGCCTTTGCTGTTGCACTCCTTCTAGCTTCATATGCATGGTTGTGTACACAGAAAGGCATCATGTGGATACTTAATGAATTCGTTTTTTTTTAATTGCCGTCACAAAACTATATCACTGTGAATACTTCATGCAGATCATCATCATTATATGCCATAGAATAAAGTACGTATATCTTAAAGATCATATTTATATATATCTCAACAACTGAACATGTGAGTGTTTAAAGATAATTCTTTCTATCTTGGATTGGTTTTGAAGCTGCCATCCTTCTAGTAGCCAAAAAAGTGAATGTAGGTGGTTGGAATTGCTAAGAAGTTGTGATCACTATTTTGGAGGTATTTTTTTCTTGTAGTTCTCATAAATTATTTCTCTTAGTTCTCCATGAATTTTTTATCTATGGTTTGTAGATGCATAATCCCGGCTCCAGTAATCGAACACTTCATTTCTGTTGCTGAAGGAAGACGAGCATACCCAGGATTATGCTCCCTTGGCTTTCATTACCAGCCAACTGAAAATGATCAACTGAGAAACCACTTCAGAATGCTACCAGAAATGACTGGAGTTCTTGTAAACAACATCAACCCTCTTTCAGATGCTTATAGGATCCTCAAGAAGGATGATATCATCCTTGCGTTTGATGGTGTGCCTGTGGCAAATGACGGAACGAGTATGTTTATACAATTATAGCATTCAGCAGTAGTTTACCATCATGGCAATAGCTGTGAATATATTCGTGTTAATATAATTCATGCTAGTCAAAATACATGGATAGCACGAATTTCATAACCACCCTCTGGCTTTACTTGTATCAACCCGCAATGGTTTTGGTTTTGAATTTTTTGTTTTTTTTGTGCTTTTTTTGGCATGTGTTTTTGTTGAACCTAATGTTCCTCTCACGCGATGCATATTGCAGTTCCTTTCTGGAACGGAGTGCGTGTTGCATTTGATCATTTGGCATCCATGAAGAAGCCAAATGAAACGGTCTTAATCAGAGTTCTTCAAGATGGAAAAGAGAATGAATTCAGCATAAAACTCCAACCAGTGAGTCATTCTGACATTGTTTTCTTTCGATATATGTCTCAGTTATGGCTGTATGATACCATATATTTGTGGGCAGGTACACTTCATGAATGCAAAGAAACTTTAATATCTCCTAACATGTAAAGCCAAATTGAAATAGTTAAAAGTTTGTTCACCTTAGATGATTCCACAGCGAGAAATAGCAGGCGGCTTGATGATCCCCTACTTCATCTTGTGGATTGATGATTTTGGTTGAGGATGGAGATTTAGTTTGCTTGATTGGCTAGGAGAAACTATTATTTATGCTTATGATGGAATGATATCATTAACGAGTTTAATAAAATAGAAATCATTGTCATGCAAATACTGAAAGGTGACTGTGAACAACAAGAGGACTATGCTTGGAACTAGAACATTGACAGATCTGGTACTTGCAAAATTTGTTACACTGCTGTTTAAAATGACCTTGGAGCATAGGCATGAATAGATTTAGTCACACTATGGCATAATAAGGAGCAAAGCTTTAACCAACGAGGTGGTTGGCTGAGTGTTATAAGGCTTACTTCTATCCCAACTTGTCCTGTGGTGCACCGATGACGGCCTCACTCAAAATGAGCAAGAGTGGTTTGTTAAGCAACTCTAATTCCATTTAGCATTCCCCTTTCTTCGGTATCAATAAGGAAAGCTTTTGATATGCAGCAGAAACCATCTGAAATAGAGTCAATCTCTTATTGGCTTCTATATTTTTGTGCTATTGGTCTTGTTAACGAGTGCTTGAGAGGCACTAGTTAAGACCACTAAGACAACTAAAAATAGTAATTATGCGTAAGAACGCTTTGAAAATTGATTACTAATACATTTCAAAGCACAATTAATGGCCCTAAGCAAGTGCCTTAGCCCTTAGGGGCACTTCATAACATTTTCCTTATGTTGTTATCTTGGCCGATCCTTTTTTTTCTTATTCTAGACATACATTGATACTATTTTATCCTGGCAGCCTTAATGCTCATAGTTTATGAAGGTTCTTTTTTTTCTGGTCTATAAAAATATATAATGCCACTCTGTGAATGGGTTTCACTATCTAGTTGTTCGACTTATTCAGAGCAGTTGAAACTAGTTGAAGAATTATTAAGTTCTAGCCCTCATGCACCTTCAGGGTCACTTAAAACTTTGCACAATTGTTCTGTTCCCACTTTCATGATATGTTCATCAATGTTTATAACAAATCGGTGAATGGACATCAATGAACTTGCATTTAACAACATCCTCTTCGATGTTTAAGAAGGATTCAATGTCAAGCCTGTAAACGGCCATTTGAACTCATCTAACTCTGCCCCCTCCCCCACAAAAAAAAAAAAAACCTCATCTAACAATTGTCTGTGTAGAGTCTAGGGGAACTTATTTTCTTACTCAAGCAAAAAGTTACGTATCCAAACTTATTCACACCATTCCCACAATTATTATCTGGTGATAAACCGGATGAAGCACGTACAACCACTTTCCAACCTCCTTTTTTGGTGGGGGGTTAAATATGAGCCTACCTTCCACTAGATTAAAGAGTGTTTTACTGAGGACTTTTCTGGCTGGAAATTATGACAGGGGAAGCAAAGAATCTAGCTGTCACAAATTTCGAGTTGGTCAGAGAAAAGATCAACTATCTCAATAAAGAAAAAGAAAATATATTTGAGCCATATTTTTTTGCTGAGTAAGCAAGCATTCTTATTCACGAAATAGATTAGGGCAGTACGGCGTTAGCTCAAACACAGCAACAACAAAATTACAAATGATGCTGAGAGCAAGCAGCAGTATCACTTAGCCTATACATGACATTGTGCTGAACAATAGAAAAGACAAAGCTATTAGAGACAACATAAGAGTCCTCATGTATCTTTTTATTCCTTGCAGCCCATATATGAGTAATAGTTGCACACCATGCTAACTTGAAAATCACAGCAGGGATGGCTTTGCCTCTCCAAGTTCTAGAAGCCCATTGCAATTCTTGATTCCAACAATGCAGAGACCTGACAACACATCTGCTATAACTTGCTGCTATGCTTCTTTAGAACTGCACATTCCATTATTGATGATCTTTTGACTCCGAGTGAGATTCATTAAGAACACACCAGTCATTCATAAAAGAAAACCACTTTCTCATCCTATCCTTTGTGGATAGGGTGTGTTCAAAATGGCCAGTCAGCATATCAAGCTATGCTTTGGTACATTAGCGGAGAACCTAATTAGTTTGTGCCACTCCACTTTCTTTGCTTCTTTGAAGATAAAATAGTCTAATGGTCCTTATCAGGCTGCCTTGAGTTGGTAGATAGAGTCGCACAAAGATGATTGAATCAAGACCAAATCATCTGATCTTGCGATAGGCCAGTTTAATCTGCTATCTTCAATAACATCAGCATCCTTGGCTTGGGGAGAGAGACCAGTGCCCAATGAATGGCATGGATCCTGCAACAGAAATGTACTCTTTCCATCCCAAATTACATATTGAATAAAAGGTCTAAACTACGTCTAAGCTTGAGCAATTTCCCCTAAGCATGAGAGAAATTAGCAGAAGAAACATCCTGCCATATGCTATTCTTCAAGAGATGAGCCTTAACCAAAGCTATCCAAAGGGATCCAGATTCAACCAATAGCAGCCAAGTTAACTTTGTGGCTACAGCTTCATTCCAGTGGTATATTTGCTTCAATCCCAATCCCCTTCCTTCTTTGGTAAATAAACAACCTCCGATTTCACTTTCAGTCCTCTCAACTTACCATCAGTACCAGTTCAAAGAAAGGAATTACAGCACCTCTCTATTGTTTTGATGACTTTTTTTGGGCAAAGTAAAGATAACACACCAATAAGAGACAATGCTATATAGGACTGAGCTTATGAGTTGTAACCTGCCAGCAGAAGACAGCCTCCTAGCTGTCCAGCTTGTTAACCAACTCAAAAGTCTCTCACTTAAGGCTTTGCAATCAGCTTCAGATAGCTTCCCAGATATTAAAGGAAGCCCTAAATACTTAACAGGTGGAGAACCTCTTTTAAAACCACTTAGCTGAACCATCTCCCCTAGATTAGCCTCAGAGACTCCAAAAGTGTATATTGCAGTTTTTGTTGGATTCGACTTTAACCTTGAAAGGTTATAGAAGCACTGAAATGTTTCCGTCGAGTTTATTACTTATTATTCTATAGTGTTAGCAAGTTGGGGTTATTTATGTCATTATACAACCTTGCCTATAAATACTTCATTTAATCTCAATAAAACATTAATCTCTCTTTTACCAACAACATGGTATCAGAGCTTGGTGGATCAGTAGACATATCCACAAACCAAGAATAAAACACCACACACTACCGCAACACCACTAAGAGCACTAGAGGGTGAGATTCAAAGATTTGCTTTTCAGACTTATTGGTAGTCGACTATTTGAAACCTAATTGACTAATCGGGAACCATGATGACAACACCACGAGCATACACGAATCTCACCCAAACCACCACCACTTTGTGATCTAATTATCACATCACCACAGACAACTCAACACCAATCAAAACACACTGTCATGCTGAAACGGGGGCGTCGACATCAATGTATAGAAAATGGATTGAAAATATCTCAGTCAATGTCTCCTTTGGAGCCCCAACACTCCCATCAGTTAGTATCAAAATGTCATCAGCAAAACAAAGATGAGTGAGCTTTATTTTTAGCACAAAGAATGAAACTTCAGCTTTCCTTGCTCAGCAGCCTTACATAACACTTCAATCACCATAAGAAAACTCTGGGTCACCTTGCCTGAGATCCTTTCCACCTTGAAAATAACCCTCGAGGCCACCATTAATAGTAACAGAGAGAAGAATGCAGAAGTAATGTAAAATATTTTTAGGGAAACCCAATACAGCCATGACATTGAAAATAAAAGGCCAATGCACTTAAGCAAAGGCCTTCATAACAACTGCGTTTATAGTACTTCTAGAAGACAACTTCTTTCTTGTGATAGTGCTTAACATCTTCATGAGCGGGCAAGATATTTTCAGCGATTTTCCTACCTTCTACGAAAGCTCATTGATTCTTATTAACAAAATAAGGGAGCACTATCTTCAATCTTTTGACCAAGATTATAGTTATGCATTTATAGACAACATCCAGCAGGAGACAGGCTTATAATCAGCCATTTTAGAGGCATTGTGGACTTTAGGGACCAAAGTGATACCAGTAAACTTAGCCGCTTTCACCCATTGATTATCCTGAAAGAAGCTAAGTATAGCAGCACTAGAATCCCTACCAGTGATAGGCCAAGAATCTTTAAAGAAATGAGAGGAATATCCATCAGGACCAGACCAAAGAGAGGCTTGGATTTCCTCAGCTGTACCCACGAGGTTCTGTAGATCATCAGAAAGGTTATAGTCGAGCAATTCCTTAAGCTAAGAGATGATTCCACTGGAGCAATTAACATCTGGAGCACCCAATAAGTCTTATTAAACGCCCACAGGTTGCCACAATTACATCATGTTTTTGATACGATACTTCCATAACTGGCCACCGGAGATCTAATAGCATTCCCCAAAGTTCTCAATTTCACCAACTAAAGAGAAAAACGAGTATGTGGATCACCAAGCTTTAGCCAGGTAATTCTAGATTTTTGTTTATAGAAAGCTTCCTCAGCTTGCTGCAGATGCCCCAATTCAAGTCTGATTTTCTGCTCTTCCTCGGTTAAACTCTCAGAGTGATTACTCCTAAGAGCATGCTGGACAGCAGCAAGCTCAAGTTTTTTTATTTCCACTTTCGCAGGCACAGAACCAAAAAAACCTCTTTTTTAATGAGCAATGAGCAATACATTGGATATGAGTCACCACTTTATTCCAATCAGAATGCACAATTCCCTTATACTCATGATTTGTCCAGAAGTCCTTGAAAGATTTCTTGGATATAACTTCATTGATCTCTAACTGAAGTAAAGCATAAGAATGATCAAAATAATTTGCTACCCTCCAAGGTTTGCCCTCATTGGATAATTCTGTCATTCTTTGCATTTCACATCAGTCCATTCTAACTGCATAGCATGGAGCAATGATGGATGTACTCAGGGTCTGCATGATAACCATTCTGGTTCAGTCCAGAACTGGTTTTTTGTTCCCGGAATCAGTTTTGGACCAGAAATCCGTTTGGTAACGCAATTTCATTTTTCTATCTCCGGGACAAGTTTGCTTCCAAAACTGATTCTGAAACCAGAAATGAGAACCAAAAAAAAGTTGGTTTTTCATTTCTGGAACAAAAGTGAGAACCATTTCTAAGGAATTCATTTTCTTCAACACACATATTCATATGGAAGTCACGATCTTTGAGGTGAGAAAAAAAAGCAAAAAATCAAAAATTTCAAAACTTTCAGTGAAATTTAAATTTTTTTTAGGTACCGAAAAAAAAAAAAAATAAAAAATAAAAATTTCAAAATTTCACAAAATAGCTTAGAAAACCTATGGCCACCCACTTTGAGCAAAATTTAATTTTTTTAGTTGCCCAAAAAAATAAAAAATAAAAAATAAAAATAAATTCTAAAATTTAAAAACTTCACAGAATATCTTAGAATACCTGTGGCCACCCAATTTGAACGAAATTTTATTTTTTTAGGTGCCGAAAACAATTTAAAAAAAACAAAAAATCAAAAATTTCAAAACTTCACATAATGACTTAGAATACTTGTGGCCATCCACTTTGAGTGAAATTTAAATTTTTTTAGGTGCCGAAAAAAATAAAAAATTTCAAAACTTCACAGAATAGCTTAAAATACCTGTGGCCACCCACTTTGAGTGAAATTTAAATTTTTTTATATGCCAAAAAAAATAAAAATAAGCAAAAAAGTAAAAATTTCAAAACTTTACAGAATGGCTTAAAATACCTGTGGCCACCCACTTTGAGCGAAATTTTATTTTTTAGGTGCCAAAAAAAAATAAAAAAAATATAAAAAATAAAAAAATTCACAAAATGGCTTAGAATACCTGTGGCCATCCACTTTAAGCGAAATTTAAATTTTTTTATGTGCCGAAAAAATAAAAAAATAAAAAATAAAAAACTTCACATAATTGCTTAGAATACCTGTGGCCACCCACTTTGAGTAAAATTTAATTTTTTTTAGGTGTCGAAAAAAAATAAAAATAAGCAAAAAAGAAAAATTTTCAAAACTTCACAAAGTGGCTTAGAATACATGTGGTCATCCACTTTGAGTGAAATTTAATTTTCTTTAGGAACAAAAAAAAATCAAAAAAAATCAAAAATACCATTTGGGCATCTAAAAAATTTAAATTTTACTCAAAGTGGGTGACTGGAGGTATTGTAAGTCATTCTGTGAAGTTTTGAAATTTTTGATTTTTTGATTTTTTTTGGGCACCTAAAAAAATTAAAATTTCACTAAAAGTGGGTGGCCACAGGTATTCTAAGCAATTCTGTGAAGTTTTGAAATTTTTGATTTCTTGATTTTTTTTGAAAAAATTCAACAAATTTCCTATTTTCCCGAAATCTAAATTTTTTTTATTTTCTCGACATTTTGATGATTTTTTCTGGAATTTTTCAATTTTTTGGGATTTCCTGAATTTTTTTAAATATTTTTATGAATTTTTCGGATTTTTTTATTATTTTTATTCCATTTCTAAAAAAATGGATTTTTGTTCCTGGAAATAGAATTTTCTGTTGTTTATCAAATGAGATTTTATTTCAGGAAATAGAAATTTTGTGCTGTTATCAAACGGGTTTCTGTTCTAGAAATAGAAATTTTTTGTCATTATCAAACGGGTTTTTTTTCTCAGAAACTCATCCAGGAACCAGAAATAGAAAAATCTATTTCTGGTTCAGGAACTCATTCCGGAACAGAATGGTTATCATGCGCGCCCTCAGTAGCCCCTACAGTTACCACCTGTTTGTGTACTGAGTATATGTTGATTGATCTTTGTACATATTTGTGTGTTGAGTGTGTCTTGAATTCTGTTTTGGGTATTCGACCCAAATTGAGTTTTGATACCCGAATTGAAAGTTGTGGCGATCCGACTTGAGAAAAAATAAATGGAGGTTTACCCAAGCCCTCCTCTGCCAACATTGGAGCAGTATAAGTGTTGTTTTTCTCTAGTTATTAGGTTTAGAAGTAGAGACAGAAAGAGTCTTAAGGTTTTCGAACCACCTTTCGTAATTCTTGAATTTCCATAGTGGATTTTGCCTCTCCTCTTCCCGTGGTTTTCTGGCAAGGGTTTTCCATGTAAATCTGCGTGTTCTTTCATTCTTCTCGGTTTCAATTTCGTAGTAGTTTCCACATTGGTCATAACATTGTGCTTGCCTCGTCAGCATAGAGAGAATTTAGGAAGACTGTTACAGATGTTAACATTTGAAAAATAATGGATTTCGCAGTTGCAGCATTTAGTTCCAGTACATCAGTTTGACAAGCGTCCAAGTTATTACATATTTGCGGGTCTGATATTCATTCCACTCACCCTACCCTACCTTCAAGAATGTGGTGAAAACTGGCGTGGCACATCGCTTTGGCAGTTGTGTGAACGTGCACTACGGGAATTTCCAAGATATCCTGGCGAACAACTCATTATTCTTTCAGAGGTTTGTATTCTTCCACATTCTACTGGAGGCTGTTGACTTCTTTTATCAGCAGTAAGTTTTTGTTAGATAGGATGATCGAGAACCTGTGTTTGATTAAAACCTAGGAGGGACGTATATGCTGAACTCAATGAAAGTTGGAAGTGATATGAGAAGCCTTTCTTTGAGTCTGATGCTTTGTCATTGCGACTGCAAGATGTAATATCGGTCGGGATACATGCTCCTTTTCATTATGCGCAAGAGGTGGCAGTGGGGGGAATAGCCAGATATCTCAAACTATTATAATGTCCCAAAAAATGTATCTGTTGAGATTATAATAGGACATGAAAGGAGACTAGAAAGGTTAGTCTAAAGGCTATATTTGAATTACTAACAAATGCTGACTGCTACAGGTCCTCATGGATGGCATCAACGAGGGGTATGGATGTCTTGCAAAATTACAGGTACCTGCATCCTGGGATGGATGAATTTCATTATTGAACTTGTGTTTTAAAAAACAGAGGAAATTTCCCTGGGGTCACTTCAAGAAATTGGAAGGGTAGAATTCAACGGTTATGGTTTCTTTGTAACGCGTACAGTCAATCTCGCCATTTTAATAGTAGTACCGACCAATTGGAAAAAATGAAGGTAGAAAAGAAAATCAAAACAAGCATTATGAAGAAAATCAATGCTGTCAATTTTTAGCCTGGCCAACTTACAAATTCCTCCGGTGTATCAATTTTAAGCCGATATGCATCTGATCTCAGTGGCTTATGGCCGCTGGTTTCTTCTCCACTAGGAAGTTTGTCCTGGTTTTCTGTGAGTCTTGAGTGTTAACTATTACTCTTATGTTGGGGTTGACAGGTGAGGAAGGTGAAAGGAATTGAAATTGAAAATTTGAGCCATTTGTACCGGCTTGTGGAGCACCACAAAGGCGGCAGAATACGATTTGATTTGGAAGATGGGAAGGTAATTACATTTGACTATCGTACGGCTAAAATTGCCACCTCTGCAATTCTGAAGCGCCATGGGATACCCTCCGCTGCGTCGACTGATCTCATTGAGAAACAAAAGAGGGAGTAAGACTTGGCTTGCCCCATCTAAACATTCTCTTGAGGCTTTATATAGCACACTTAGGGTGCGTATAGTTTGGCTTTCGTCGAAATAAAAAGACGGTTTAGTAAACCGTAACTGTAATTGAAAAGGTGCCGTGACTTTGGAGAAATACTGTTTGGTAAATATTTATTTGAAAAGTGTTTTGGTGTGATCAATTTAAGTTTTTTAATTTACTTTGTTTAAAATTGAAAAAAAATAATGATTGTAATTTTTATGTTTTCTTGTTGAGAATAACATAAAACAATCATATTGACAAATTTATAAATAAAAAAATTCACATTAAAGTGGATCTTTCTCAATTAAAAAGAGAGTAATTTCATTATAATAAACATGGTCACATATGTCTCGAAAAAAGAAATGTGTTATCTATAAATATTGCAAATCTCCTTAAATATTTCTTAAACTCTTAACTATTTGATCGCGTAAATGTATTATGTTAGGAGATACATTGTCATTTGAAGCACTCGCCCCTTCATTTACATCATTAGAGTCAACTGAATATATATAATCGGTGATCTCCTATTACCAGCATTAATACTTAACAAATTTACTCTTTCAATTGAGCACTTCTTTGAAGAAAAAAAAACATTGAGCACTTCAAAACGATCACGTTCAATTTTGCTCCGCAAAATGACGCACAAAACATGCACGCATCTGAAGCATCATATTCACGATGCTTTTACATTCAAATTTAATGTGAAACGATGTTCAACCGCACTCAGAAAATACCATCAAGATACTCACAGCGACACGCCTCACACATTTGTCCTCTTGCACCTCGACATCTTTATTCTAAACAATTAGTAAACAGGTACACAAAAAACAAAATAAAAAGAGCAAAGCATTCCAAACTTGCTGAAGATCACATCTAGCAAAGCACACGGAAAATGAATTTCTTCCGTAAAGCACCAATTCCATCTAGAGGCGAGCGGTTCCAGGTCCGGTTCGATCCAACCCAAGAACCGGGAATCGGACCAGGAGGACCGGTTCCCGGTTTCTAGGACCAGGGATCGGATCGACTAGTCTTGGGACCGTGGACCGGACCGGACCATCGGTCCGGTCCGGTTCTAATGGGACCAATCATTTATTGGTAAAGGCAAATGAGAATTGGGGAAATTAGATTAACCTTTTTATTTTTTTTTAAATTTTTAAAAAGAAATAAATAAATATAAATTAGAAAAGTATATATATTTATCGGTCCAATCTAGTCCGGTTCCCACCCTAGAACCAGGAACCGGATCGCTCAGAAACCGGTTCCACTTTTAGGTGCTGCATGAAAACCATTCTGGTTCTGTCTAGAACTGGTTTTTTGCTCCCAGAATCAGTTTTGGACCAAAAATCCGTTTGATAAAGCAATTTCATTTTTCTATTTCCGGGACAAGTTTGCTTCCAAAACTGATTCTGAAACCAGAAATGAGAACCTAAAAAAAGTTGGTTTTTCATTTCTGGAACAAAAGTGAGAACCATTTCTGAGGAATTCATTTTCTTCAACACACATATTCATATAGAAGTCACGATCTTTGAGGTGAGAAAAAAAAGCAAAAAATCAAAATTTTCAAAACTTAACAGAATGGTTTAGAATCTGTGGTTACCCACTTTCGGTTAAATTTAAATTTTTTTAGGTACCGAAAAAAATAAAAAATAAAAAATAAAAAATTTCACAAAATAGCTTTAAAAAACCTATGGCCACCCACTTTGAGCAAAATTTAATTTTTTTAGTTGCCAAAAAAAATAAAAAAATAATAAATTCTAAAATTTAAAAACTTCACAGAATATCTTAGAATACCCGTGGCCACCCAATTTGAGTGAAATTTTATTTTTTTAGGTGTCGAAAAAAATAAAAAAAGAAAAAAAGCAAAAATTTCTAAACTTCACAGAATGGCTTAGAATACTTGTGGGCATCCACTTTGAGTGAAATTTAAATTTTTTTAGGTGCCGAAAAAAATAAAAAAAAATTTCAAAACTTCACAGAATAGCTTAAAATACCTGTGGCCACCCACTTTGAGTGAAATTTTAATTTTTTTATATGCCAAAAAAAATAAAAATAAGAAAAAAAGTAAAAATTTCAAAACTTTACAGAAAGACTTAAAATACCTGTGGCTAGAGATGGCCACGGTTCGGAACCGACCGGTTCCGGTTCGTGGCCAAGGATGAACCGGCCGGTTCCGGTTCCGAACCGGAACCGGCCGGTTCAGAATTTCCTTTTCTCTTTTTTTTTTCTTCCTCCGCCGGCCATAGCAGGGGCCGGCGGAGGTCGCCGGCCTCGGGCGAGGCCGCCCTCGCCGGCGTCGGGCGAGGCCGCCCTCGCCGGCGTCGGGCGAGGGCTCGACCTCACCGGCGTCGGGCTAGGCGGGCCTCGCCTGCAACTGGCGAGGCCGGCCGGCCGCACGCCGCAGCAGCTTCGTTTTTTTTTTTTGTGGAACCGGAACCGGGACCGTAGGCCACGGGCCGGTTCCGGTTCCGAACCGCGGGCCCGGGTTTGATCGGGCTGGTTCCGGGCCAAAACCGGCCCGTGGCCACCTCTACATGTGGCCATCCACTTTGAGCGAAATTTTATTTGCCGAAAAAAATAAAAAAAATAAAAAATTTCAAAACTTTACAAAATGGCTTAGAATACCTGTGGCCATCCACTTTAAGCGAAATTTAAATTTTTTTATGTGCCGAAAAAAATAAAAAATAAAAAACTTCACATAATTGCTTAAAATACCCGTGGCCACCCACTTTGAGTGAAATTTAATTTTTTTTAGGTGTCGAAAAAAAATAAAAATAAGCAAAAAAGAAAAATTTTCAAAACTTCACAGAGTGGCTTAGAATATATGTGGTCATCCACTTTGAGTGAAATTTAATTTTCTTTAGGAACCAAAAAAAATAAAAATAAAAAATACCATTTGGGCATCTAAAAAAATTAAATTTTACTCAAAGTGGGTGGCTAGAGGTATTGTAAGTCATTCTGTGAAGTTTTGAAATTTTTGATTTTTTGATTTTTTTGGGCACCTAAAAAAATTTAAATTTCACTAAAAATGGGTGGCCACATGTATTCTAAGCAATTCTGTGAAGTTTTGAAATTTTTGATTTCTTGATTTTTTTTGAAAAAATTCAACAAATTTCCTATTTTCTCGAAATCTAAATTTTTTTTATTTTCTCGACATTTTGATGATTTTTTCTAGAATTTTTCAATTTTTTGGGATTTTCTGAATTTTTTTAAAGATTTTTATTAAATTTTCGATTTTTTTTTATTATTTTTATTCCATTTCTTAAAAAATGTATTTTTGTTCCTGGAAATAGAATTTTCTGTTGTTTATCAAACGGGTTTTTATTTCAGGAAATAGAAATTTTGTGCTGTTATCAAACGGGTTTCTGTTCTAGAAATAGAAATTTTTTGTCATTATCAAACGGGTTTTTTTTCTCAGAAACTCATCCAGGAACCAGAAATAGAAAAATCTATTTCTGGTTCAAGAACTCATTCCGGAACAGAATGGTTATCATTCGCTACCTTAGGAACCGGGAACCGGACCGATATTTCAGAGAATCGGAACAAACAGGTTGGTCCAGTCTGATCCGGTCCGGTCTCAGTTTGGGCAGTCCATCTTACTCACCTCTAATTCCATCCCTTTTGAATGATTATATGCTCCTTGAGATCAACTATCAGAACGCACGTCAAGCTAGACTTGTGGATACGCAAACTTCATGACTCGTTGAGGTACCCATCTAAGTTTTGTCGTCGCTGGCACCACCGCCACCGTACAACGCAACAAAAATCACATTCCTCAACTTCCCATAACCATTATAAGAGACGTCGAAGGCTCTTGGATTCAATCTACCAAAACCGCCCGCTCCAAAGCATAAATGGTGGCATTACACAGAAACCTTCTCTGTTGCAAGATTCACCATTGAGAGGCTTCTCCGCCATGGAAGTCGAGCCACTGCGGAAGTGAAGAAGAAGAGTGGATAATGCTGCTGAATGTTTTGCGTTCTGAAATGGGGGTCCGAACAAGGCTTTTAGTCCTCAATTTCTACGGTTCTTAACACTTTTTTTTTGAAGAGTTAATATTACGAGAAACTTCAAACTGGTACACATTTGACAAATTTATCCCAAATTAATTTTTTCACTACAAAAAACTCTAAATTGATATATCTATGATAATTTTGCCCTCCATTAGTTTCCATTAAAATTCTAAATTGGATGACATTTGTGTCAGTTTGGGGTTTTACCTTCCGTTTATCATATATATACCACTTTGTCATTTTTCGTGGTATTAATTCAATTTAACAAAGGGTAATTGTGGGGTTTTTGATTATCAAAAAATTAGTATGGGTAAATTTGTCACACGTGTACTAGTTTGGGGTTTTTCATTATAAAAAAATTAGTTTGGAGTAAATTTGTCATAGATGTACTAATTTGGAGTTTTACGTGATATTTACCCTTTTTTTAAAAAAGACTCTTCTACTATAATATAATGGCATCCTTTTTTTAAAATTTTCTCTTTTTATTTTTCATCACTCCAGGTATTTTTTTAATGCTTTGTTAGTTTCGAATTTTCCACTCATGAGTCAGTTCTAACGTGTAAAGACATGGTTCATCAATTTGTGATATATATCTCTGTTTAGTTGGTATTTCTTTTGTCATCGCTTAGAATTTAATTTCCTTCAAGATTTTCGAAATCTCCCTCATATTTATTCGTGTTCTATATTGTATATGAAAGTAGCTCGTAAATTTTAGTAGGTTTTGTTCCAATGGTTGATTAACTAAGAAAGGCGAGACGACACTCGTAATTAGAGTAATCAAAGCATGAAAGGCAGACCTGATCATGGGCTCGGTGGCCCCGCGAGCCTTGGCAAGCTCGGCTTGAAGGTATCCTTTGGACGAGCTTGGGTAAGGGTATTTGATGAGAAAATTTGATTGTACTCGAAGATTAATGTGCTCTGGGTAAGGCAAAATTTAAATTTTACACTTTCCAAAAAGAATCATTATAACTCGCCCTCCGCCAATTTTAATGGAATTTATTGCAAAATAGACGAAATTGCAAGTTAGGTATGCTAAAGATAACTGTGAGTGTAATTTCGTAAATCTCTTAAGTTTAGATTTTAATAATTTAAGGGATAATGAAACAAACAGTCTTTGAAGTTTGGCTCAATGTGCAATTTGGTTCATGAACTTTTAATTTATTCAATATAGTCCATGAACTTTAACTCAATGTTCAAAATGGTCCCTGAACTTTTAATTTGTTCAATTTGATCCCTGAACTTTTAGTAAATGTTCAATTTAATCCCTAAACTATATGAAAATGTGCAATATAGTCCCCGAACTTGAATTAATGGAAGGACTATATTGAATATTTTTATAAAGTTCAGGGACTATATTGAACATGTACCAAAAGTTCAGGGATCACATTGAATAAATTGATAGTTCAGAGATCATATTGAATATTGGGTTAAAGTTCAGGGACTACATTGAACAAATTAAAAATTCAGAGATCAAATTAAAAATATAATCGTGGCTTTGGTTTCGGGCACTAGGGTCTCAGGCCTAGCCTCGATCGACTTGAGCTTGCCCTCAATAGATCCTAGCAGACCTGGCCCCGACCTTTAGACTTTGGGACGAGGGTCAAGACTCCTACGTCCAAACGCAGAGTTTCTGACCCAAGCGCCGCTACCTACCCACAACTCGAGCCCGAACCCAAGGTCCCTCGACCTTGCCACTAGCAATTAACGGCCGAATCGGAACCAGCTCGAGCTCGCGAGACGACTCGAATTTCGCCCCCGCTCCAATCAAAATCCACCCACAACATTGGAAGTATCGACACGCGCGCGCGCACACACTCTCTATCTATCTCTCTCCTCTCGCAGTTCCAAAATCGTCCTCGCAATCCGACGATCTCCCCGATGCTCTCTTCCTCTCCCGTCGCTTAGCTCTACTCTCTCTCTCTCTCTCTCTCTAGCCCTTGGGAGAATAATGGCTTCCCTGACCCGGCCGCCGGCGTCGCTCCCCGGGGCCGCGGCCTCCGATCTCTTCGGAAGCTCCTCCGGCGGCGGCGGCGGCGGCGACCGCGGCCTCTCGCTGAGGGCCCTGGGGAGGGCGCGGCTGGGCGGCGGCGCCGTCGGGACGAGGAGGGGCGGGGGCGGCGCCGCGGCGGGGGCGGTGGTGGCGAAGCTCAGGAAGGTGAAGAAGCACGAGTATCCCTGGCCCGACGATCCGGATCCGAACGTGAAGGGCGGGGTGCTCAGCCACCTCTCGCCCTTCAAGCCGCTCAAGGAGAAGCCGAAGCCCGTCACGCTGGAGTTCGAGAAGCCGCTCGTGGAGCTGGAGAAGAAGATCATGGATGTGAGTTTGCTTCTCTGGGTCGTGTGGGACGTGTGATTTTGATCGAGTTATAATTGATTGCCATTACTCGTATGAGTTTGCCCTTTGCCGTTGGCTGATTGCTTTGGAAAATCGCGAATTTCGGTCTCTTTGCAGGTGAGGAAAATGGCAAATGAAACTGGCTTGGACTTCAGCGATCAGATTGCTTTATTAGAGAGCAAATATCAACAGGTTTGGCATCCCTGCTCTTGTGTATAGTAGCATTCAATGGCAGTTCAGAATTTAGAACCTTTTCCGCGTGGTAACATGTAATTCGCATCACTATGTTAATGTGCTCTGGGAGTATGGCCATATATTAGATTGGCTCACTAGTATCAATCATCATACGATTAATGGAAATCAATTATAACTGGTTAGGAACCAGCGGTTCATGCGGGGATCGAAAGGTGGTCGTTTGCCTATAGCCTAGGGTGCTTCTGCCGCTTCCTGACCCAGAATTTTTTTTTATTTCTACTGCTTATAGCTTTGCAGGTTAACAAGTAGAATCTGATGCTCACAATCTGAATTAAAATTAAATTGTCCTGTTCTTGACATGCCGGAACAATGGCCAGCTAATCTGAAACAAATAGAGAGCTTCCCTGGATATACCAATTACAATTCTGGATTAGATATTCCCCATTTTTGGCTCCTAAAACTTGGCCAATAATATCAAAGTTTTACCAGTTTGGTCTCTCTCTTGCACTATAAATTTGCACCACCAATCAGCTTATTTGTATCTTATGAAGTAGCAACCTGGCTCGAGGATGCAAATGATTGATGCGAATTATTGGTATGTGAACATGAATTGGTGTGAAGAAATATTAGCAGACTTGTCAAAACTTTTTCCTCCCATGTTTAGTGCTGTAAAAGTGGAATTGTATAGTTCAAAAGGAATATGGTTGCTGTTGCTAATGGTTTATCAAGGATGGAGTAATCTTGCCTAGATCGATAATAGATTCTAAAAACTCAGTTAGAGTGTGATGGACATGAAATGGAGTCTTTTGAACTGAAACTTATTGGCAATGGGCCACGGAGGATCTAAAATTCGAAATGACATGGTTAGAAAACTTAACAGAAGGATCTGGAGAGTGACTCACCTAAAGAATACATTATGAACATAGAGGGGAAAAAAACATGGAGGTGAACCAAACTTCCCACAAAAACAGGGACTTGTGCTTGTTTCTAGTGCCTTACATTAAGATTTTCTGAAAATTATCAACCTGAGCGTAAGCCTAACCAGTCACCTTGGCTTGAAAATGAACGCGTATTTCTATGACCTAGCTTAGATATATGCCCTGATGAGTTTTCGACTTGTCTTGACATGACCATGAATGACTTTGGAAGCATACTGTTTTCCTCGTCATGAACTTTCGAGGGAAGGAGAAAAACTAAGTTCTTTGGCATTACCTATAGGCCGCACCTTAGATTACTCTTTCAGATGGGGTGCTTGTTGGATTTCTTGTTTCATACAGTTAAGTGATATTGTATTTGATGGGTTGTGGGAAACCCAAAAGACACGAAAGACTCTTTCAGGTTGAATGCCCTACAATACTTGTGTTACATAGATTCGGGTGATTATGACATATACCTTAGTTTTTGCCAATTTTTAGAATTTGAAGTTTCATTAAAAATTGATTTTTTTCAACTTGTTAATCTTTTGGATGCTACTAAAATGTTCTTTTCTTGGTTTATTGTCTTGTATACAGGCTTTGAAGGATTTGTATACTCATCTGACTCCTATCCAGCGGGTGAATATTGCCCGACATCCCAATCGGCCAACCTTTCTTGACCATGTATTTAGCATTACTGACAAGGTGTCCATGCTCTGGCTTATCGATTGGAAATTGGCCTCATGCTTCTGTTTATATGTTGCTTGATTCTTTCCTGCGATGCTTACATACTACTCAAGATTTATGTGTTCTGCAGTTTGTGGAGCTTCATGGGGATAGAGCTGGATATGATGATCCTGCCATTGTTACTGGTATAGGAACCATTGATGGGGACAGGTACATGTTCATGGGCCACCAGAAGGGGAGAAACACAAAAGAAAATATTCAGCGCAATTTTGGAATGCCAACTCCTCATGGGTAATGCCAATAAGATGGATATACCTTCAATATACCACCAACCTTAGGGTAGATTTGGCATCTGGACATTGCACTGTCACTTGTGTTTTACATTTCTAAAAGTTCAGAAACTAACATTTTGATGCTAAATCAAGTTGTTTTTTTACTACAGTTACAGGAAGGCTCTACGCATGATGTATTATGCTGATCACCATGGATTCCCCATCATTACTTTCATTGATACACCTGGGGCCTATGCAGATCTTAAATCTGAGGAACTTGGCCAAGTAGGTGAAACAATACACTTTTATCCCAATTTGCACTGTTCACTTCCAAATATAACTGCAAAGTTCTGTTTGTTTCATTTATGTGCAGGGTGAAGCCATTGCTCACAATCTCAGGACTATGTTTGGTCTGAAAGTACCTATTGTTTCTATTGTTATTGGAGAAGGTGGCTCTGGTGGTGCTCTTGCCATTGGCTGTGCAAATAAATTGTTAATGCTTGAAAATGCAGTTTTCTATGTTGCCAGGTAATTTGAGTATCATTGCTTCCGTTGCAAATGGGGAATAAATTCCATCACTAGATGTCCTTTTCCTGCTTCCCTCTTCCATATGGATAGATGGCTAAGAAATGTTAGTGGGTTGTTATGTCAATTTAAGCATGCATACTTCTGTTTTTTTGCAGCTTAATCTATAACAGAATTTTCTTTTGGAAGTATGTTCATATTATCATGTGCACGAGTTGGTGATCATGTGCTATATGGGGCAGATTTGGTGTCCCATATTTTAGTCATTCAACTTGTGCTGTTCTGTTTGCTTCTGTTTTTCATCTACACATAGAGGAACTCTACATTTTGCCAATAACTAATATGCTTTGGCTTCGGGCAAATGAATGCTAAGTGTCTTTTTTTATTTTCAAAATTCTATTTATGCTGTTTTGAGCATGGAAGGCATGTTTTAGTGGGAGGAGGGAAAGGAGAGGGGACAGTATGTGGAGAAGGGAAAGTTAGATGAAAGAGTCGTTTCCCAATTCTCAGGATAAGAGCAGAAAATGAAATAGATGATTCTGAGAGAAATATTGTCTAGTGGGCACACCAGTTTTGTTCCCTACCAAAATGGAAAGAAATTCCATTCGCCCATTTTGCCCACTACTGATTTAGAAATTACGCGTAATATATGCTTGCACAGATTACTCTCTTGGAAGTATGACTGTAACTGACATTGTAATTTTCCTTTTGGTTCTGTTCCTTTATAACTTTTTCTTCACTTTTCATTCTTCTATCATATTTATCCAGACACAAATTGAGCAAGCAGGTGTCTGTCCCTCTTCATTCATTTCTCTCTTCTTCACCACCTCGACTTTCTTTCCTCCTCTACTAAGTTCCCAAGCTTAACATAAGAGATGTCATTCAAGTTGATTTTCCCTACACTTCTTTCTGTTTAATCCTGAAGATGAGATTAGATTGCGTGGAAAACATTATTCACTATATATATGCTTTTTTGAGATATGACTTCTAGACTTTTGGGATGGCTAATTCCTTGTAGTGAACTCAGAAGTAAACTTGAGAAACTGTTAAGAGTTGTTTCTTTCAGTCTCCCTGAAGAACATATTTTCTGGTTAAGTAAGGAAATTGTCGGAATTTCGTCTTGGTGTCGTATATTTCCATTCGTACAGTGCTGTTCTGTTTCTTCAGTCATGGAAAGGCAGAAAACAGGCAAAAGTTTTTCCGTCATTCAACATGTACTCGCATTATCTATGTATTCATAGGGACAGATTTGTGCAAAATGTAAATTGCACATGGGCGTGTGTGTAATCCTATGCAAATATATGGATGCATATAAGTGTATATACACATGCATACGCAGAGAGAGTAGGATGCTCATAACCACCATTAGCATGATCAATGACAAGGACTTTGATGAGTTTATTATCACCAAGACGGTTGCCTAATGCTCATGCATTATCAATGCCCTAGATCATTCTGTTTGTCTTTGTTCCTGAACGCCAGTATTTTCCTACCAGTATTTGAGTCTAAGTTGCTACAGTATGCTGTTGATTTTTTGAAATGCTGAAGCTGTATTCCCATTTCTTTTTTGCAATTATGTCTATCTCTTGCATCTAAGTGATTTGTTTTCCTAAAAATAATGGTTTTATCTCTTTCTCTGTCTGTCTGTCTGTCTCTCTGCTTTTCTCTTTAGTCCTGAAGCTTGTGCTGCAATCTTGTGGAAGACTGCCAAAGCTTCTCCGAAGGTGATCACAATGTTTTTAGTGCTGAGTTTCTCTGCAAGAAAAGGTTTTATGGATGAACACTTAACCATCCCCTATCCTTCAGGCTGCTGAGAAGCTGAAGATTACAGCTACGGAGTTATGCAAATTACAAGTTGCTGATGGGATCATTCCAGTATGTTTCTTTACCCTATATATTCTGCTTCTGTGAGCCACTACAGTGGGGTCCGGAAATTGTATAAACGCACACGGGGGGACGGAGCTAGAAATATTTCTTAATTGGGGCAAAATTGGGTTGATAATTTAGTAAGTAATATAGTTTTTACCCTTAAAAAATATGCTAAAATTAATACTATATATAGGTTTTCTCTATATATAGGAACTACATATTCATGATTCTACGATTTTTTATAAAATTTCATCAACTAGTGGGGGCAAAGTGAAATAAAAGTATCTACCGTTAACTTAGCTGTCTATTATTTGATAAATTTAATGGAGGCAAAAGTTGTTTTCTTGGTCAAAATACCTTTGAAACTTTAATGTATTTTTATTGTTTTGAAAAAAATGAGTGGGGGCAAGAGCCCCGTCTTATGAACATAGGTCCGACCCTTTATACACAACAAATAAAAACAAGCATATATCCACAACTTTAAATTTGGATAATGTGATTACTCCTTTTCAATTGCAATTGTTATCCTCTTGGTGCTCTTGAATTTGCTCAACATGGCTGTTCGATTAAAAGAACATGGTTGGAACATACCATTTTTCTGAAGGGACTTTTTACTTTCATAATATAGAAAAAAAATAAAAAATTCCACACCTTTTCTGGCATGCTTAATATTGATCTAATAGTCAGTGCCAAAGAGATTTAGACCAAGCAGAAAATGGAAGATAGCAGATTTAATTTTATGTTTTATTAGCAGAAATTATTTGAATGTCATGATACTTTGCGATTGCGCTTTATTTGATGATGATGTTTAATGCATTAATCAATGTGATAAAAAATTTCAACAGTTATACATACCATTTTGCTACCATTTCTCGTAATAATTTTGTTGATCATTTTCGTATTCCAAATCATTATGAATTAAATAAGAAGTTGGTCAATAGTTTAAAATAATTGGGCGGAGAGCTTTTTCACTGTTAAGTTGAACTCCTAGTGAATAATGTCACTCTTGCATCGAAAATAACGGCTTACAGAGACAGAGACCCTAATGAACAAAAGCTGAAAGTAAATATGATCGAAAAATGTTTCTCAAAGTGAGACTCATACAAAAGTTTAGTAGAATGTCACGTAAAAAGAAAACAGTCAAGCTTTAATATTCAGGCCACGGAGTCATCTTCTAATTTAATGAATACTGTGATATTCTCTTGCAGACATTTGATGAGGAAGAAAATTATTGAAGTCATCACCTTGTGTTGTTGGGACATCATTAATTTTTTTTTGTTTGGGTGTCATGACAAGAAGGTTTTACTCTTGTGTGTGGTTTAACAGGAGCCACTTGGAGGTGCCCATGCAGATCCATCTTGGACCTCGCAACAGATTAAAATTGCAGTGGTTGAAGCTATGAATGTCAGTATCTCTTAGTCTCTTTGCATCATTATCTGAATGAGTACTGACTCCTTGATTTGTTCAGGAGCTCAAGAAGATGGACACACAAGAGCTCCTAAAGCATCGCATGCTTAAGTTCCGAAAAATTGGTGGATTTCAAGAAGGAATTCCGGTGGATCCCAAGAGGAAGGTGAACATGAAGATGAAAGAAGAACCTTTATTAGGAAAGATTTCTGATGCTGAACTGGAGAGTGAAGTGGAAAAGATGAAACAGAAGATTGTAAAAGCTAAGGAATCATCGGCTGAAGCTTCTGATAGTGGTCTGGATGAATTGATGGAAAAACTCAAAAAGGAAGTGGATCGTGAGTACTCCGAGGCAATTAAGGCCTTGGGCTTGGATGAAAGAATGTCAACATTGCGAGAAGAATTGGTGAAAGCTAAGCAACAGGAGCAACCCCTGCATCCTATTTTAATGGATAAGATTGATAAGCTAAAGAAAGAGTTCAATGAAGGTTTGCCAGGAGCTCCCAATTATGAGAGCCTTAAGAGTAAGCTTGACATGTTGAATGAGTTATCTAAGGTGAAGAATGCTGAAAAGGTTGCTTCACAGAAGGAAGAAATCAATAGAAAACTGAAAGAGGTATTAGAACGTCCTGATTTGAAGGAGAAGGTTGAAGCTCTGAATGCTGAAATTGAGGACTCCGGGGCAACTTCTCCTGAGGATGTAGATGAAGGCCTGATGGAGAAAATTATCAATTTGAAGAAAGAGATAGACATGGAAATGGCCAACGTCCTTGAATCTTTTGGACTGCATGTTGAGGCCATTAAACCTACCAGCAGAGATATTAGTCCACAAACTTCAGTCTCAGAATTTAGTGCTAAGTTGGGTAATCTAAATAAAGAAATAAACAACAAAATTGACGAAGTTGTCCACTCAACAGACCTGAAAAATTTGATGGAGATGCTGAAGATGGAGATCGTGAATGCAGGAAAGGCGCCTGATTCGTCGTCGAAAAGTAAGATCGATGCTCTACAGCAGCAAATTAAGCAGAGGCTTTTTGAGGCAATAAATTCTACAGAACTGAGAAAGAAACATGAAGAGCTGACAGCTGAGATTTCTGAGGTTTTGGAATCTTCTGGAGGATCTAATGGAAGGTTGAAAAATTCCAGCGGTGAAGAAAGTCCCGAGCCTGAGGAATCAAGAGTAGGGGCCAATGTGGGAGGAAATGGCAACTAGTTTAGGGTGAGTTTAAGTTTCTCCGGTCTCAATTTACTTCTTCCCTTTCAAAAATTGTTTATTCACTTTTTACCTGCGGTGCTGCATTTTTATCTTTTAAATAGAATAATTGCGTAATTATTCAGATTTTTTTTTGCAAATGGAAATAAAATTTGGCATGGCTTGAAGTCATAAACTGCTACCGTTTCAGTATCTTATTGTGTAGTAGCGACAACCATTTGCAAAGTTCGATAGAGGATGGGTTTTCCTATTTCTATTCACTGCTCGAACTCCTAGATAACAGCAGATAGCTTCCCTGTTCTCTAGTTGTCATTGCAATGTTGTTTCTGTGCAGCATTGTCTCCTTCCTCCGGATGCAACTGGGAAAGTGAGAAAGGAAGGGACACTCGTTTTCACCCGGGCAGTAACACAGCACTTATTTCCAGGTTGAAACGCGTTCAGATTTTCACTCCCTTATTAAGCATTTGATGCATCTCAGTCCTGCCACTGCACTTATGCACGCACAAGTACCAGGGACAGATTGGGCTTTCTTATTTTATCCGCTCAAATACTTCCCGTTTTTATGTCGAGAGTATTTTCGGTTTATTGGCAAAGAGTCCATTCACCTTCTACCTGAAATCGAGCAATCGAGAACTTAATTTTCCTTTCCATGAGATGACAGATAGTGAACATTTGTATATGTTGTGCTGAGTGTTGGTGATACTTGAAAACACTGCGCTCGATTCAATAAAATTCTTGTGAGTTGCCTTATATATAGAGTTGTGTCTTTCTTTTTCGTTTTGGTTCGTTTGGTTTTGAAAATGTAGTCTTTATTTTTTTTCATGAGATGGAGGGTATGCGCATAGTGGATAATGATGTACAGGGACAATGACACAAATATGTGGTCTCGGATCTATAGTCAATATTGTCCTTAAACTATTTTAATTTTTTCAATGCAACATCGAGTTTAAAGAATTTGCTGATGTGGACTCCAATCTGTTGAGTTCTAACGATGGACGTCGAAATAAAACATGTGGACCGTCTTAGGTGTCATAGTATCAGTTTATTTTGGAAAACTTTGATACACATGGATGTATTTCTCTCTTTCATGACAGAAGGAGGAAAAAAAACGGAAAAAAAGAAAGTGGCATTTCATCATCAGATGAAGTCCGTCGCTGATCTCCTTCTTCTTGGAGACCTCCCATGGCATTCTCATCGAGGCCAACGCCAGTAGTACACTTGGGCCCTTAGTGCAACATAGCATTACAGACATGGTCGTTGACGCCTAGATCATCACTGTCGTCGCCATCAGCCTCGTCACAAAAACTCCTCTTCCCGCGTTCACGAGGCTGCGAGCAATCCATGTCCGAGTCTCGACTCCGCGGTCATGGCCGATCATCCCATATTGAAAGTTTGATTTTGAGGAAGAAGATGAAGCCTTGGTCTATGAGCAATGGATTTAAACGCATCATACCCGTTCAAGTACTATATTGTCGGTCAGGAAATTCAAGAAAGCAGTGTGTATAAACTTTAGGTGACACTCGACGGTCTGCTTGATGGGCCCGCCCAGGTCCAATCGGATAAAAAAGGCAAAAAATGGGCCATCTTGGGCTAAACATTCTCCTTCTTGGGGTTGGCCCGCCCAAAGCCCAGTCAATTTCCCACTCGATACCAAGCCAAACGAAACCAAGCCAAATTCCTAACTGACAATGGTTTTTCTCCCAATTAATTGGGAACTTGACATTGTTTAAACTGCACGGTTTTGACTCTGTTTAAGGGTTCATCAAATTTCATCAGCGATATTTCTTGCGGCTTCGTGACCTCATCTCAGATTTTTGTCAATTGATGACATGAAAATGCACAAGGCATTGAGAAATAAAAGAAGAAAAAGAGAACTTGCCCCAGTAAAATAATGAGTGCAAACGTGCTTAAAAAGGGGTCTCGATGCATGAACGAACTAAACTCGACATAGACTTGTCTTGGGCACTGCTGCGGTGTTTCAGATGTACCATACAACATCACAACGTGTCGTTGTGATTAAGTACAATAATATCCTAGTTTTCAGGAAAAATTGTCACAACCAAGTGTGAAATAGTTGCACACAAAATTGTATGTATTACGAGTCGAAATATGGTTAGGGTCCTTATGTGTCTTGAGTTGTCTAATAGTCGACATGTTGAATCGTATACAGAATGAATACACTTATGTACCTTAGAAATTTCCGACATTTTTCCTCAATGCTTGTTCATAAAATAGGTGAACACACGGGGGATAGAGAAATAATTTAGCAGTTTTTTCCTTTGTTTATCCTGCATCTGGCTCACAAAATATGGTCATATAACGTAGTGGACCGGACACGGTTTAAACAAAATCTCATTAGTTGACCTACACCTTGCCTGTTACGTTCGACTGTTTTCTTCGTTTAACTATCCTTTTTCCGTGAACTTTGTAGCCAAAACATAACGTGGGCAAGACTGTCATCATCGTCGTACCGACCCCAAATGCTGCATGGTGTTCAAGAACTTTTCTCCAACGTCGGTAATGCGAAATCCTACTTGAATTTCCCTTCCATTGTTTGGCTACGACAGCATTCCGTGTTTCGAAATCAAGTTACCGCAGCGTAACATCTAAAAGGATTACGATCGAGGAGTGTCGAGAGATATACAAAGCGGAACGAGTTGGTTCTGTGCCATCAGGGTATGCGAAACTGATTTAAAAAGAGAAGAACCAATAAAAATGTGATGCTGAGACCGGTAATAAACAGAGAAGAGTTAGAAGGAAGGTCGCCTTAAGTGCATTGATGTTGAATCAATCTACAACGGAAGTTATTTAAAGCCGCCGTATACTTTAGAACGGAAGTCCTCTATAGTCGTGTGATCTAGGGAGGAAATTAAATGCAGACTTAAGGCTACCCGTACCATTTTTTATGCCTCCATAACATTAAAAGCAAGCCCTCTAAGTTGCCCCATGATAATTTCCGATAAGATACCGATCGATCGGTTGATGAAATACGAACCCTTAACAAGTCAAAGAGTCCTTTTCTATAACATCATGGCTAAAATCACGGCACAACCATTAGGCCCTTTTACGAGCCATTCGGATGACCGGGGATGAGTGTCGGCCGAGGATGTTATCGATCATCGAATCGTCTCTGCAGACCGAGCCACCGGTCTCCGGGAGTCAAGAGAAACGTTCACACGGAGGAGTCCGATGCATATTCCGTTCTTTCCTTTTTTTACCTTTCTTCTCGGCACGGTCTGACCCGTCCTAGACTCGAACCTGAGACCTCTTGCTCATTGATTGTCATCTTCTGGTTGGGCCGACCATCACCCCTCCCATGCACCTCTCTCTCTCTCTCTCTAGGTACGTGGTAGTGGCCAACTCGAACGAAGCTGGGCGTGCATGTGCTTGTGGCACCTTAGGGTACGGATGGTAATCATTCTGCTCCAAAAATCAAATTCTTGCCATAAATTGATTTATGAAATTATTGCCAGAAATTGATTTCTGGAGGAGAAATCTGTTTGATAAAACATGACTAATTCTGTTTCAGTAATTGATTTCTGGAAGAGAAATCTATTTGATAAAATAAGAGGAAATTTCTACTTCTAGATGAGAAATACATTTGATAATGGCGCGTCAGTTCTATTTCCGTAACAAAGATAGTTCAAACTCAATTGCAAAATATTATTTATCTTAACCTATCTTAAGTCGATAAGCTATCTTTCACTTGTAGGCTGTTGTCCCAATTCATAAAATTTAACCTTCCCGAGGCAAACCCATCATCTAGTGCTTGTGCTAAAACCAAAGCCAGTGCTCGAGATGCCGCCTAGAAACGATAACCCAGACAAAAACAAGACAAAAGCGCCAACTACTTGCGGTAATTCGCCGCGAACCGCAGAGCCAGACACGAATGACGAAACAAACCGATTTAGCCACACAACCCACACATCAAAGCCCTTTCGAAACCGAAATCCCACAGCTCAACTTCAACCTCAACTTCAATTCGCAACATGCTAATCAAGTTCTTGCCATACCACTCCGCGGCGACTTGTTCCCTCGTGCCAGCTCAATCGAGCGAGATTCGCGCGGGCCGCGTGCCCTAAACAGGCGGCCACGTCGCGTTTCGCGGATTGCACCGAAGGAAAAAGCTAACGAGAGGAGGTGAAACATTTGGAGGAATCGAAAACTCACTAGCTACGCATGAAAAAACGGAAGCAGTGGAGATATAGGGAGAGCCAAATCGATCGCCGCCGTGTGAGGTGGCGGTTCCGGTGCAGTCACGAGGAGGGATGGAGGGTACGAAACTGAAGAGGCGGAGATATAGGGAGGGCCGAATCGATCGCCGCTGCGTGCAGTGGCGGTTCCGGTGCAGTTGCGAGGAGGGAAGGGGAGGGCACCAAAATGAAGAGTTGAACGAGATGGAAGAGAAAGAAAGAAATTAGGGCAAGAATGAATTCCGAAAGAGAGAATGAGATAGGAGAGAAAGAAAAAGAAATTAGAGCCAGAATGAGTTTGGGAAGAGAGAAGATACTTAAAGTAGGTAATATCTTTTTTTTGGTGAAAAACTCGTTCTGGAATCAAAATTTGACTCTGGAACAAAAAAAGAATGTGTTTTTATCAAATGTATTTTTATTTCAGGATATAAAAATTATTTCAGAATGCATTTCGAAAATTTTTTAATAAACGTATTTCTATTTTAAAGTGCATTTTGGTGCAGAAATCCTGCTCAAGAATGGATTTCATGCGCGCCTTCAAGACGTCCGACGCCAACTCCCTCCTCTGTCTCTCTCTCTCTTTCTCTGTTTCTCTCCCTCGCTCGACCCACTTCGCATAAGAAGTATCGCCAACCGCCCAACGACACAACCCCACCCCCAAAGATTCATTTCTCCACGACGATCTCTCCAATGCTCTCTCCCCTTTGTAATTCTCTCTCCCCCAACGTACCCACTTCGTCTTCTCCCATAACAACACCTCCTCCCCCGCCTCCCCTCGGTACTCCCTCTCATTTAACTCCCCTCCCCTCTCCGCTCTTCCCAGGAAATTTTCTTTCTGCTTCCTCCTTCGCTTGCAGGGTCCTGCCTGCAAAGCGTCCCTCGTCTTCTTTGCGGGCCGTGCTAACGTGAATGCGGGCTTTTGCTTTGTCTGCCTCGGCAGTTTCCTGGGTGAGTTCTTGATTTGGTTCTCGAGTTGAGCTCTCGCGCGCCGGGGGGGGGGGTGGGCAATGATGGCTTCTCTGATTCGGCCGCCGGTGTCCCTGGCCGGGGCCGCGGCTTCCGACCTTTTCGGGGGCGGCGGCGGCGGGGACATTTCGCTGAGGGCCCTCGGGAGGGCGCGGCTGGGGGCTCGGGGGAGGCGGGGCGGCTTCGCGGTGGCCGCCAAGCTCAGGAAGGTGAAGAAGCACGAGTACCCGTGGCCCGAGGATCCGGATCCCAACGTGAAGGGCGGCGCCCTCAGCCACCTCTCGCCCTTCAAGCCGCTCAAGGAGAAGCCGAAGCCCGTCACGCTGGAGTTCGAGAAGCCGCTCATGTTGTTCGAGAAGAAGATCATGGATGTGAGTTGCTGTTCTTGTCGTGCCTTGTTGTTGGGGGGGGGGGGTTTAAAAATGAGGTTTTTGATTTCGGGAATGCCTCTCTAATTGCTGGAAAATGCAAAATTTTTTCTTTACTTACTCTTCAGGTGAGAAAGATGGCCGATGAAACTGGCTTGGACTTCAGTGATCAGATCATTTCATTGGAGACCAAGTATCAGCAGGTTTAGCATCATTGCTTTTTCTAGCAGTAAATGGTAGCTAAGTCCGCAGAATCTCTTGCTAATTCTCTACACCGTATCATGTTCTTTGCGCGTCTCTCTCTCTCATGTTAATTGGTTCTGGTGGTAATGGTCGTGAATTAGATCATCTTGCAAGCCCGTATCCATTCCTAGAGGAGCTTTTCCCCTATTTTTAAAATCCTAAACTTGGCTAATGACCAAGTTATACCAAATCAGTCTCTCTCTCTCTCTCTCTCTCGTAGAACCTCTAGAGATAACACTGCAAGAGGATATTAGTATCTCGTTGAAAAGAAATTCTGTTCTTAAGCTGGAAAACTCTGGGGGATGCAAATGATCGATGTGATCATCGGTACTGGAACATGCAGTGATGTTAAAAGAAAACTAGGGGATTTGTCTAATCTTTCTCTACTTCCATGGCGGCTGCACACATGAGAGTAAATAGAAAAAAGAACTTTTGCAAATTGGCGCATTGGTATCTTTTTCGCCGATTCTTTCGATTCAGTTCCTGTCCTGAATGTAATTTTAAGTGCCAGTATTGCAGAGCTTACTGCGCACATGACCATAAGCACTTCATAGTAATAGCAGGTCTCGTTAATTTTGAGACCAACTGTCACTATTATGGGCATGGCTTGTCTTTTTCCAAAGCAAATTGGCACTTTGGTTTAAGAAAAAAGTCGTTCTCCTTTATTTGGAGGTTGACTTATCTCTCTTTTCTTATAAAAGATAAAAGTTGGCAATGGTTCCTGTAAACGGTGCCATTCTTTGTCTTTGCGCTTGCAGTATATCAGACATCTCTATGAAATCATCAATCCTACTAAAAGCTCAGACTGGACGTTTCTCTGATCAGACCTGAGTCTAATGCAATATGAACTTTCAAGGCGAGATAGATGATAAGTTGTTTGCTACAGGCTAGACCTTAGATAACTTATTTTCTTGACTGGTTACTATTTTTTATCTTGATAGGGCACACTTCAAAAAGCATCTTTCATTCGTCTGGGTGATTTTTACCTGTTCTGTATATTAGACAAATTGGAAACACGTTTAATAGACTCTTGCAAATCATATGCAATACTTTTTGTCTACTTGCCTTACAAATAATGATAGTGAATTTATTTAGAATCTGGCGTAGAAGACAACTTGATTGAACCCTGGTTTTCATATTAGTACAATCAGCACTGCCGCTTTTATGCCAATCTTTTGATACTTTCAGTTGCATTAAGAATTGCTATACTTTGTAAGATTTTATTGTTTTCTTGCTATTAACATGTTCTAGTCTTGGTGTATTTCCTTGCATTCACAGGCTTTGAAGGATTTGTATACGCATCTGACTCCTATCCAGCGTGTGAACATTGCCCGACATCCGAATCGGCCTACATTTCTTGACCATGTATTTAACATTACTGACAAGGTGCTCACTTTGACTTGTCGAATTCAATTTGCCTTTTTGCTTCTGTTTATTGCTTGCTTAATTCTATCATGGGCAGCTGACACGATTTGCAAAATATATGCCTTCTGCATCATGTTGTTCGCTAGTTTGTGGAGCTTCACGGAGATAGGGCTGGTTATGATGATCCTGCTGTTGTCACTGGGATTGGAACTATTGACGGTGAGAGATACATGTTCATGGGCCATCAGAAGGGACGAAACACAAAGGAGAACATTCAGCGCAACTTTGGGATGCCAACTCCCCATGGGTATGCACAATATTATGGATAATATCTTCAAAACACCAACTATCGATTTCGCATATGAATGGTGCCGTTAGCAAAAGTTCAGCAACTGCCTAAGTTTTAGTTCATTTTGTAATTCAGTTACAGGAAGGCTCTACGAATGATGTATTATGCTGACCACCATGGCTTCCCAATCATCACTTTTATTGATACACCTGGGGCCTTTGCAGACCTGAAATCTGAGGAACTTGGCCAAGTAAGCAAAACACCTAATGTTAGCTGCAATTTGCATTATGCACTTCCTGATCTTTGCAATGATGTATTTGCTTTATATATTTCTAGGGTGAAGCAATTGCTCACAATTTGAGGACCATGTTTGGTCTGAAAGTACCCATTGTTTCGATTGTTATGGGGGAAGGTGGTTCCGGCGGTGCTCTTGCTATTGGCTGTGCAAATAAATTGTTAATGCTTGAAAATTCTGTCTTCTATGTCGCCAGGTAATTTAAGTGCCGTCGCTTCGATTTCAATTGTGTCAAATTACTTTGTCGGATGCCTTCCTCCTTTGTCTTATTGGTGGTTAAGAAATCAAAGGTTTTGCTTAAGTCAAATTTTCTCAGATCTATTTCTCACTGCTTAAACTTTGGTACAAGAAGTTGCTTTCATCCAAGTTTTCACAATATCATGTGCATGTTTTGTAGAATATGTGCTAGATATGGTCTATGTGGTGTCTCATGTCTTAAACCATTATATGTTTGGAGCTTGAATATTTTGTCTGTAGGGGGCAGTAAGTAAGAATGGAATTAAGTTTTCACACATATTCTGTGGTGCTTGTATCACGCTTCTATGTGAAAATACTGTAAACAAAGTACAATGGCAACACCATGACTAACCATAATGAGACCCATAAGGCACTTGTTGACCATACTCATTAAAGAAATATTGTCATTTTCAATGCACTGATTACACATAACATGAGATAGAGAGTGCATTGAAATGACAGACTTTCCTTAATTAACAACATCCTATACATAAAAGTGGGTAAAGCTTGCACAAGGTTGAGCCATGTGGTGATTTCTGTTAATCGGAGAATATATCTACATTATGGGGTTCAAATCTGTGTTAAACGCAACTCCATGTAAACTCTAGTGGATTATTTTTGATTGGTCTAAATATTTATTTTGTTATTATTTTCTACATATTATTGCTCTTGCAAAAAAATTCATGTCGACAGCAATATTTGGGAATGATAGAACAAATACATTCTTACACCGGTGCATCTTGGTAGTATTAGTAGTAAAATTAGTATTTTTTTTTCATAAATTGTTAGAAACAAAATTATTTCCTCTTTCATGGTTCCATATTTTTAAAATGTTGCATAATTGTTTTATCATTAACTTTCTTTGAAACATCATTCTCATATAGGGGACCAAGCAATTGATGGGCCTCCTCTGACGTAATTTCCACTTTTCAATTTTTAGGGTCAAGTTGTAATCTTAATTGTTTATGGTCATCAAATTCAAAACCCACATAATAATGAGATTAGGTAACCACACTCAGCTGAGGTATGCGCCATTTATTTTGTTTTCCTCATTGGCATCCGATCAGAAAGCTCATGTAGATGGCCAACGCAAGAGTAGGCAACTACAATTAGCGACAGTAGTACCTCATAAGTGTAACCACATTCCTATTGAAGCTTATCAAGTTGATTTTTGTTAAATTGACTTTGCCATGCCTAGTTTGTTGTGTGATTATTTCCAGTCCTTGCGTTTACTGATTTTTATCTTTATCTCTGGTTTCATTTTTAGTCCTGAAGCTTGTGCTGCAATATTGTGGAAGACTGCAAAAGCTTCTCCAAAGGTGAGAACAATTACAACAATTCTGATTCTTAAGTTTTCTGTGAGCAGAGTTTTTTATTAGTTGACACTTAAATCTCCCTTATCCTGGCAGGCAGCTGAAAAACTGAAAATTACAGCCACAGAGTTATGCAAGTTACAAATTTGTGATGGGATCATCCCGGTAAGTTTTTCATGTCTCTTTGCTTTTGTGTGTCATACCAGTGTGTTTTAGGTATTATGAGTTATGCTTTAAATAATTCTGAAGCAGGGAGAATAGTTACTATAATTTCATATGGACCACGAGTATTGAGATAGATACAATAAAAGATAGATACAACAAAAAAAAAGAGGAAAAAAAAGCCTTATCCCATCGATTGGGATTGGATAGATAAACCCTTTTACCATTGCATCTAATTCTGTGTCATGTCTTCGGAAAAACTAAGTGCTTTGTTCACTTTTTTTATGTACCGTGCCTCTATTAGGCCAAGTCTCCATCCCTCAATCGCTTTTCCTAGTTGAGCATTTGAAGGCCTTTGCTTGACATATCCAAACCATCTCAAATGAGTTTTTCTCGTCTTGTCCTCGACTGGAGCCACACCCACTTTCCTTGGATAGATTAATTTGTACTGCCTTTTCTTGTGTGTTTGCACATCCAATGGAGCATTCTCATCTCTGCTAAACTCATTTAGTGCAGATGTTGGTGTTTGACTGCCGGACATTCAGTGCCATAAATTATTGCTGTCCAACAGAATTTTCCCTTGAGTGACATTTGGCATTTGCACAAAATACCTTCTTCTCTGAACCATCCTGTTTGTGCTTTACGGGTGACATGTTAATTCATTTTGTCCATCCTTTTGCAAAATAGGCCCAATAGATGGAAAGCACTCCCTATTGTGGACTCCTTGGTCTCAAAATCGCGTCAAGGTGTTAAGCCATTCCAGCTCTGTTCTTGTTGAACTTACACTTGGTAGGAAAACACGTGCCAGATGTCGACTAGACCACCCCTCCCTTACTCCTTTATCTGCATTTGGGATCACTTGTGTGATTTTAATCCTACCCGAGTGAAGTGAGTATCAAGACACATGTGATATTCCCTAGAGACAATTATGTAAGCTATTTGAGTAATCATGTAGGTTTTTGGCTGTCTCTTTATGCACTGTTGCGATCCTAAAATCTTGACAGTAACTTTACTAACTTGGCATTTTAAGTTACATGTTGTGACCATTTGGATTTCATTCTTGTATATGGTTTAACAGGAGCCACTTGGAGGTGCCCATGCAGATCCCTCTTGGACCTCCCAACAGATAAAAGCTGCAGTTGTTGAAGCAATGAATGTCAGTATCACTTAGTTTGTTTTCACCATAGAATTCTGAACCATTACTGACAGAGTCCTGGATCTTTTCAGGAGCTTAAGAAAATGGACACACAAGAGCTCCTGAAGCATCGCATGCTTAAGTTCCGAAAAATTGGTGGATTTCAAGAAGGAATCCCTGTGGATCCCAAGAGGAAGGTCAACATGAAGATAAAAGAAGAACCTCTACTTGGAATGATTTCTGAAGCAGAACTGGAGAGTGAAGTTGAAAAGCTGAAACAGAAGATAGTAAATGCTAAGGAATCATCCACTGAAGTTTCTGATAGTGGTTTGGATGAATTAATAGAAAAACTCAAAAAGGAAGTGGATCATGAGTACTCCAAGGCAATTAAGGCCATGGGCTTGGATGAAAGAATGTCAACGATACGAGAAGAATTTGTGAAAGCTAAGCAGCAGGAGCAACCCTTGCATCCTATTTTAATGGATAAAATTGATAAGCTAAAGAAGGAGTTCAACCAAGGCTTGTCAGGAGCTTCCAATTATGAGAGCCTTAAGAGTAAGCTTGACATGTTGAATGAGTTGTCTAAAGTGAAGAATGCTGAAAGGGTTGCTTCACAGAAGGAAGAACTCAATAGGAAACTGAAAGAGGTATTAGAACATCCTGATCTGAAGGAGAAGGTTGAAGCCTTGAATGCAGAAATTGAAGAATCTGGGGCAACTGCTCCTGAGGATGTAGATGAAGGCTTGATGGAGAAAATTGTCAATTTGAAGAAAGAGATAGAGATGGAAATGGCCAGTGTCATTGAATCTTTCGGACTGCATGTTGAGGCCATTAAACCTGCCAGCATTGATACTAGTTCACAAACTCCAGTATCAGAAGTTAGTGCTAAAATGGGGAATCTAAATAAAGAAATAAATAACAAAATCGAAGAAGTGGTCAACTCATCGGACCTAAAGAATATGATGGAGATGCTGAAGATGGAGATTGTAAAAGCAGGAAAAACACCTGATTTGTCATCAAAAAATAAGATCGATGCTCTGCAGCAGCAGATAAAACAGAGGCTTTTCGAGGCAATGAATTCTCCTGAACTTAGAAGGAAGCATGAAGAGCTGACAGCTGAGATTTCTGAAGTCTTGGAATCTTATGGAGGGTCTAATGGAAGCTTGAGATATGCTGACACTGACGACAGTTCCAAGCATGAGGAATCAAGGGTCGAGGTCAACGTTGGAGGATATGGAAACTAGCTTACTGTGAGTTTAATTTGCTCCTGTCTCACGCTTATTACTTCCTGTTTAAAATCATCTTTTAGTTTTTCTGCTCAATACGGACAGGAGTTTTGGATTTAATACTGATTTTTTAGCAACAAATCCAATAAATATATGTGCAGTGCTTGATGTATTGATCTTTTTAACAAAGGGAGTACGTGAGAAACCAATTCTATTCAAAGTCCTTTGTGTGGATCCTATTTCGATGGTACCTTGATGAGATGATCCACCTACAAGTCTGGCTTCTACACGTTAATTAATCCATCCGTGAAGACCAATCTAATAATGTAGTCCAGTTCACAATGGTTTTTATTCTATAGTGATAACAAGATGCAGAAGCAACTGAAGAACCATAATATCGTAGCATTTTGGTATCTTATAATGTAATTTGCAACTGCCAGTCATGTTTAAACAGTCGAAGATTTTCATGGTAATGCTTCCTTTTCTTTTGTCTGCAGCTTTTTTTTGATATAGTGGATGCCATTGGGAACATGAGAGATAAATAGACATGTGTTTTGATCAAGGAGTAATCCTGCAGCGCTTTTGATTCTTTCCAGGTTGAATACATTCCAATCTCTATGCCGTCATTAAGCATTTCGCGCATCTCCGGTGGTGCTTGTTTTGCATGCTCCAGTACTAGGAACAGATTAAAACGTTTCGACTTTATATGGTAAAATGCTTTCAGTTTCAAGTTGAGAGAACGTTTATTTATCGGTTTTAGGTCCTTTCATGATCTACAGCCAATCAAGTACTTAAGGAGTTTATGTTTCCCCCTGTTTTTGTCGGTAGAGAACAGACATGGACATTTTGTATATGTTACTGGGAGTGATGGCAAAGCTCCGCATAATTCAAAATAAATGCAGATGACTGCATGAGTGTACTGTCATAATGTCATTTGCAGATCATTTTCTTTGACAAAGGAGTTTGGTGATCTCCACCGTCCTTTTTCTTTTCCCTTCTTACTTGCCTTACCTCATCATATGGATGGGAAACAATTCTAAACGGATCTAGATCTAGCAACATACTGGTTGCTGGGGCGACAAAATTAACTCTTAATAGGTGCATTAATTTATAGTAAGATCTCAAAATGTCTAGTCAAGTTGATTTGAATGATTGTATTCTATCCAGAGTTGGTATATTTTTGGTGTTTAATTTGATTCGATGTACTGCTTTTCTTTCTTTGTACTAAGTAGTCCTGCAGTGAAGTATAAGGGTAACTTCATACCAATGATGCCCAATGGCAAGCCCAATTTCTCCCCCAAGGTTTGGGTCAAAGCACTACGCTTGCGAATTCTTTCAGGATATCTTCAAGAGTATAAATTCTGTCTCTAATAATCCCGGCACAATACCGGTCGGTGGGACGGGATTAGTTTGGTAATCAAAGAGCTCCGGACAATACTGAAAAACAATCTAGGCAAATTTCATATTCAAAGTTGCCAACTTTCGAAACAACAGTGCATGAAATTGCCTGTAAATCCTATGACATGATCGAGTGGTCGGCGATTTTCTCCTTCGTCTATTGAGTATGCAAAATTGATACTTTCAAACCAGACTGCTCCACACATCAAATGCTTCAGGAGGAGATGTAGGTAGCTCTTTCCTTTATGAAGATCGACTGCATCTCAGTCATTCTTCAACACACACGTTCTCTTTATTTTTGATTTTTTTTTCTGATAAGACAGTTCACTTCTAAATAAGTAAACTTAAGAGTCCACTAGAGTAACTTATGGACCTCATTAATCAGATAAGATGCGAGCCAAATCTTAAATAGGTAAGATGCGAGCTAAATTTTAAATGGGTGTTTTGAAATTGTTTGCCTAATTCACACAAAAGTCAATTCCTCGTTCTGTAAATCAACTTTGGTACTTAAGAACATTATTGGTAATAAAAGAGAATGCTCGCGTAGATTTGGTTATTTTGTTCACATAATATACATTAACTCTAAATAAAAGTTGCACATGCTAGTTCGACCAACTTTTTCTAGGATACCCTTTTACCATGAGACAATGAACGAAGTGGTCTTGTGTACAATTGCGTCCAGGCTTTCAAAGCATCGATTTTGCATATCATGAAAATAGCTAGTAAGTTGAAAATTTACAATTTTTCTTTGTTTGATTTCCTAATAAGTGCCTGATGACACTTTTTAACAAAGTTCCAAGATAAATTAAAGGGAATGGCAAAAAGAGCTGTGCATAATCATGGGCTAGGCTTAGCAAACTCGCGGGTTCAACTTGCACCACTCCCATTTTGAATAGGCGGATGCTTTTCACCTACCAGCCCCATTTTGCTTGGACGATAAGCAAAGGAAATCAAGAGTGGCCTCTATGATTGCCATCTCCAGATTCCGAGAAATTTAAAAGAGAAAAGGGGGTAACAGTGAAAGGAGAAAGCGAAAAGCAACGAGTAAAGGCCCAAAAAGTAAACAACCCGATCATCATTCATATCAACGAGCGTCAATAGTGCAAAACGTAGACGTTGTACTCGACGACGGCGTCGCCGGTCTTCCGGTCGAACGTGTGGGTGGTCGCCCGAGCATACCCGCGGGCGAACCGGAACAGCCCGCAGCCACTGATCACCGGCATCTCCCGCACCTTCTGGAACACCGGGTTCCGCCCCAGCACGGTGATGCCGCTGCCATTGTACTTCCCCGTCACGAAGGCGAAGTTCATGATCATCAGCAGGCCCACCTCCTCCTGCGACGCCGACGAGTACAGGCCCTGGGCGCGGCCGACGAGCTCGGACCCCGGGTCGGGGCGGAGGGTCAGGGGGTTGTCGATCATGTTGACGAGACCGAAGAAGGTGGCCGAGGCATTGGACGGCGGGGGCACGACGGTGACGGAGCTGGGGTGGGGGCCGCTCATGACGTCGTGCCAGTAGAAGCGGAAGTGGCTGAGCTTCTCCTTCCCGAGGTCGAGGCCCATGAGCCTCGGGTCGAGGGCTGTTGCAAAGCCGGAGGCGAGGGTCGGGATGGCAGAGGAGAGGAGGAGGAGGAGGAGGAGGAGAGAGGAGATCAGATTGAGTGTGGCCATGAGGTGCTTCACAGTAGCTAGCTAGTTAAGGGGACACTGAAGTGAGGCAGTCAAATATAATAGAAGCCAGTGAACGAGGGAGTAGTAAGTAAAGGGTACGACGAAGCCAGTGGGGTACGTATACGAGGACGGATCGCATGGTTTTGTATTGGTCAGCTTTGAGCTGTCGAGTGAGGATTGCTCTTATCGACCTATTCTCGTTGCACTTCAGTGGCGAGTCAATGTTTGGAAAGCTCCTTGTAAGTTCTTTCGACATTAATATAGTGATTGAAGGCTACTCCCATGTAATAGCTTACTTACCTCATTGACTGAATAAGACGCGAGCCAGAATCCAAGTGAGGGGCTCAAACGATGGAATTGTTTACACTTGCTTCGTGGGGATTGGACCTTGCAACTGTGGAAGGAAAACTAGTATAAGTCGATGAAGAAACTGTCGCAGTTTGGAAGGACCTTGCAAATGGTGAATAAACTATGGGGCAAGAAATGATCAAATTGGGTAAGCTGCCATTTAGATGTTGTAGAAGAACGTTTTGCTGGTTGAAGATGGTTACTCCTTTGAGTTGAGTGGTGGTTGGCATCGAAGAAGCTCACGAGCTGCTCTCTGCTTTTGGCATTCAGTCCTCTTGCTTGTTCTTTAGGAAAATTGTCCAAAAAGTTATAAACTTATTATACTTTTACTAATTCAGTCCTAAATATTTTCACATTTTACAAATTGAGTCTACTCGGCTAATTTTGGCCAGAAATTTCTAATGTAAATGCCGACCTTCCTACGTGGTATGGCCGACAATAACATGGACAATAGGTTTGGTTGCTAACATTTTTTTCATTTGATTAAAATGGGTTTGATCCAAACCCATTAAATCTCAAGATGTCCTTTCTTGTCCTTTTGATTGCCGATGTATTTCTACTTTGACTAAAATGGATTTATTCTGAATTCTTAAGAACCATATTTAGTTGGGTTTTGCTTTTCGAACTATCTGGTGAAAAGTTTAGACGACCCACTTCAACTCGGTCCAACCGATGTAAGTCAAAGATTAAGTTGGGCTATGGATCTATTTTGTCACATGAGAGGGATAAATATGAAGATAACACATACTTCTAAACTAAAACAATACAGCTGATGATTACATGACAAACTTAAAAAGCCTAGAGTTGGCAAGATCCTTTGAAATTATTAATTTGCTCAAATCTTGTTGAACACATGAAAATGAAATTGGACAAGAAGTTGAACTCCACTTCGCTAATTTTCCTACCAAGCCATACTTGCAATCTCCCCAATCTCCACGTCCGCCCTCTTAATCAAGCCATTCCCCATACACACCACGACCCTTTCCTGGAAATTCACAGCTTCTTCACCATCTTCATCAAAGTTTTCAATTTGTGCGTCAATTCCACAATGGCAAACTACCACAGGTTTGTAAAGAAAAGTGTCGGAAAAGTTTTAAACATTTTGTATTGATGTCAATTTAGTCTTAACCATTTTCTTTTTGTACCAATTCAATCATTCCTGCTAATTTTGGCTGGATGCTGCTAATGTGGATGCCGGCCGGCCTACGTGACATCGTCGGTGATGACATAGATAAATTTTAATAATATTTTAATAATTTTTCAATTTTTATTTTTATTTTTTATTTTTTCCTTTTTATTTTTTCACTTTCTTCTACCTTTGGTTGGTGACTAGACACCAGCCATCGGCCATGGCCTCGGCCTCGCCTGGGCGAGGCTACCATCACTCGGACACCGCTGTCACCCGCCATAGGCAAGGCCCAGCCAACCCTCGCCTGGGTGAGGGCGTTCCCCGGCGAGGGCTCCCCTCGCCAGGGCGAGGGCGAGCCCTGACGTCTTGAACTAGCACTCCTCACTTAGATCGTTATGTGCGCATATTTAGTACACACTTTCCTTATCGTGTACTTCACCACTTGGATATTTCGTTTGGTCATGCATATACACATACTAGTTCATGCAAAATGCTTTGTTATCTTCAAATAAGTAGTGAGTTTTCCAAACGTATTTATGCTTCCTCAGCCAGTGCTAAGGATTGTCCTACAACTTGGGTGTAACGATTTGGTGTAACTGCCATTAAGGTTAACCACTTTTTTCGCAAGATCAAGGACAAATGGTGCAGCCTTTTCATGCCATATCTTTTTGGCTTTAGGGGATTTTTTTTTTACTCTAACTTTCAATTTGCTCTTAAATTTTTGTTAAGAGTCGAAACCTACATCCGATACTAAACGTTCTCATTCCTAACCCCCTTGTGAGAATATGGAGAATTGAACTCCCCACCTTTCTTTTCCCAAGTAGGAAAGATGACCATTAAGGCAAATTCCAGTAGTTAGCTTTAAGAGCTTGACTCCTAACCGTTTTAGGTCTATTTGAATTACTTTCCTCTTACGACAGAATCAAGCCTTTCATTTACAATATGTCCATCTCTTTTGCAAGAGCATTTTCCCCTACTGTAGCAACGTTGCTTTCATCCCTAGCAAAGAATTTCGTTAACAGGGTATTGAACCCGCTATGTGAGTTATAACGCAAGGAAGAAAGATCTAGCCTTCTACCGGCCTTTATTAAAGAAAAAATTATATTTTTTCAATTTTGCGTGAGAAGAAAAAAATCGAAAACTAGGTTTTCTCAATAAAATATAGCTATTCTTACTTATTAAGAATATATTATTTTTTGAATTTTTATAAACAAAACGAAAAGTTAATCTTTTTCAAGAACTATGGCCTTAATGGAAATTCTGTAAATACTTAAAGATGTTTGAGATTTGAAAGGAGCTTCCCTGCAAGGTATTTTTTGAAGTTAAAACAAAAAAGTTGGGTATTGTTATGCCAACCTTGAAAGATGGCATAAATTGGAAAAATGAGATAAAAGGTAGGGTTTTTACATGACATTAGCCTTCCAAATAATCAAAAACCCTAATTTAGAAAGTCAAAAATCACCATGACCAAAGACTCCTACAATGCCACGTCGATTACCACTAGTCGGGCAACAGAAATATGATTGTTCTTTTCTTCATCAGCAAGAAAGAATATTATATTTCATAATTATGTACAATTGTTTACTTTCGCGCCATTGAACTGGGGTCTGTTGACCAAAAAAAAAAAAACTGGGGTCTATTTACAGACGAATGCTTGGCTTAAAGTCAAGGACGAAATGATTGCGTCTAAGTTCAGGAATAATGACAAATGGAACATAATGCAGTAGGGAAGAACTGGAAGCACTAAAAAGAAGGAAGCAACCACCAGTCGAACTAACAATAAGATATGTATTTCTCGTTCATGTTACAACCTAAGCCATGAGCTAATCGGCCGGGCATGGAGACTAGATTTGGACCTGCCAGTGACGCGAGCTATGGCGGCATTAAGCAGCCCCTCCTAGTCTTCGAGCACTGCAGCGATTAAAAAGGCTCATCCATGTTCTCTTTTCCTCTATATAAGTGGCTCCTGCATTTAACCTCTATAAACCACATAAAACAAAGCATTCTTGAGTTCAGCTTACCATAGCTTCTGTTGGAAGTAAGTGTCGGGAGAATCGACTAACCTGTTCAATACACTATAAACAAATTTTCCAGGATCGTACGTTGAATTACGAGTGAACAATGGACGAATCTACTTCACGTTCGTCGGAATACAGTTACGAGGAAAATATTCTCGTTCCACAGCGTTAATACTGACTGTCTTTTGAAAATAGATACGGAATCTTTATTTGTCGTTCTTTGATGAGAGAGAGAGAGAGTTCATTTCGCAGAACTTACTTATCTCTTATTTTATTACCTTACGAGGAAGTTACCTTAACTTCCCTTTAGAGATTCCTCTTGCACCTCTTCAAAAGGTGTCTCTCAGCTACACTCATAATTAGAGCAAATGATGTCCCTTGGACACACTCATCATGGGCGGACCGACGAAATATAACATCTCCCACTTGCACATAATGGGCTTAATGATGCTCTATCAAGAACATAAGGCATTTCAACATTCATCTACATTAGAAATAATTCATACTGTCAAGAAAATCATTCGACCAGTGAGTACACGTGCACTTGGGAGCTCTAATTATGCATCTATTAGGGACAACATAATGGCTACAACCCCAAAAAGAAATAAACAATTGATGTCTCACAGTGTCCTAAATAAATTTTGTTACATCGGTCCAAGTATACCTATCCCTTAAAGGTTATACTTGACTTTTCTCAAGAACACCATGTATTTACAATTATTTATGAAGCCATTAAAGGCAAAATAATTGGTCAATCGGTAAACACATGTGATAGATGTAAAACAACAATAGTCTTCCTTCGTACTCATGTCTCTCTCCATTTAAGAACAACTATTTTCCTATACACGTCCTATAAAGCCATATCTATTCATGACTGCCGGTTACTTGTTAAAGTAGCAACATTGATCTTTTACTTTGAGAACATAGTCAAAAGTAACATATGATACAAAGTAAGGGAAATTATAAATTACCTCAATGACTCACACGATGAATAAATAGGAATAATTGGACTCATCTCCCTTATTGGTCAAATAAAGCACATGTAGTATGAATTACATGCTATAGTGGATTTCTCTTTCTATAAGAGCATATGTCATTTATTAAATATATCCACTATATGAATCTTAGCCTAAACATGGTCACGTGCTTCTCACGTACTCATGTTTAGCCTGAGTGCTATATCGGCTCGCTTTCCATAGCGTCCAATTTAGTATTCGCATCCGGCTACCTTCAAGCATACATGATTGTAGGACTATCATGTTTGGTCTTATCACATACGAATAATAGACCTCATCTTGATTCCAATCAAAGTGACATTAAAGTGATTGCTCATGTGAGTGAGCTAATCATTGCCCGGTGGCATACTTTTCAACAATATATGTGTGTCTGTGCTAGTCTCATAACACTTTAATAATTGATGAAACATCAATTCATTAACAAACAAGTACATACATATACACATATAATCCAATGATCCTCAACAATATTTCATATCATATTCTATGTAACCATAGAGACATCTTATGGGTCAAGAATACGTCTCTAAGAACAACCTTCGTGAATGGATCAGCAACCATCCTGTTGATTGAAATATATTGCAGGACTACTTCCTTCTGCGCTATTATATCTTTGATGAAGTTATTCTTTATGTCAATGTACTTCGTCCTACCATGGTACTTGGGATCTTTCACATAGGCAATCTCTGCTTGATTTTCTTAATATACTGTCACTGGTCTTGGGATATCAGTGACAATGACTAAATTTTTCAAGAAACGTTTTAGCCATACTGCTTCTTGCACTGCAGCAGAACATGCAATAAATTTTGCCTCTATCGTAAATAAAGCTGTGCATGTCTATTTTTTGCTTTTCCAAGAAATTGCACTATCATTAAGTAAGAACGCATATCCAAACGTCAATTTACGTTCATCTAGGTCTTCTCCCCAATCAGCATCAGGGTGTCCTAATAAGTGTAAATCAATCCTTTGATCGCAAAGTCGATAGTCCATAATACTTTTCAAGTATCTCAAGATCCTCTTAACTGCTTTCCACTGTGCTTAACCAGGATTTGATTGATATTGGCTCACTAACCCCACAGCATGACATATGTCGGTCGAGTACACATTATAGCATATATCAAACTTCTAATAGCACTAGCGTAAGGAACATTTACCATTTCTTTCTTTTCTTTTGGAGTCTTAAGACATATCTTAGTACTCAGGCCTTCGCCTTGCATGACAAGGGTATCAATGGGATTACAGTGCTACATATTGAAATGTTCAAGAATCTCTATTATATAAGACTCTTGTGACATAGCAAGGAGCTTATTTGATCGATCTCTTTCAATCTTAACTCCCAATATATATGCAGCTTCTCTCATGTCCTTCATTTCAAAATTAGAGGGCAACTATTCTTTTATGGTTATAACCAAACCCTTGTCATTCCTAGCCAACAGAATATCGTCTACATAAAGAGATAAAATTATAAATTTATCCTCGGACCGTTTGATATACACACAGTGATCCTCTTCGATCATCGTGAACCCAAAAGAAGTCATGACTCGATGAAAACGAAAATACCACTGTCTAGATGATTGCTTAAGGCCGTATATTGAGCGATGGAATTTGCAAACTTTACGTTTCTAACCTTTAGTAATGAAATATATCGGTTGCTTCGTGTAGATTTCTTCATTTAGTTCTCCATTGAAAAATGTTATCTTACATATATTTGATATAATTCTAGATCCAAATGTGCAATAATGGCTAGGATAACGTGTATGGAGGCAAACCTTACAATTGATGAAAAAGTTTTCTCATAGTCTCCATCTTCTTGTTGAGTATAGCCTTTCGCCACAAGGCGATCCTTATACTTTTCAATGGATCCATCAGCCCTTCGCTTAATTTTGAAAACCTATTTGTTTCCACTAGCCTTGCGATTGAATGGTAGATCAACTAATTCCCAAACGTGGTTTGTCTTCATAGACTCTATTTCATCTTCCAAAGCTTTTCTCCATTCTTCCTTGTCAGGAGATGAGAAAGCCTCTTGAACTGTTTTAGGCTCCGTATTGTCTTATGGAGCAATCATAAATGCTTCTCTTTCAATCTCAAATCGATTACGGGGAATACTTTTATGATTACTTTTACGCAATTGAACTTCTTGAAAATTTAGTTCGCCAGGCGGCGCTACACTCCCACTAGGTCTTGTATGTTGAGGTAAATCTGTATTTCCCTTAATAACATTAGTAGGTGTGTTATCGGGATCTTCCATATCATATAATTGGAAGTCCTTATTGATCTCATCTCTACTAGGAAAGTCATTCTCCAAGAACGTGACATCTCATGACTCTATTTCAGTCACACTTTCATCAGCTTGTTCACTTATGAACACGCACCCTTTGGAGTATTCAAAGTATCTAATAAAGATACATTTCTTCCCTCTAGGGCTTAATTTGCTATATTTATGGGAAGAATCATGAACATATGTTGCACACCCCCAAGGTCGTAGATTACATAAGTCTGGTTTCCTACCGGTCCACAATTCATAAGGGGTGAAAGCAATTGACTTAGAGGGTACACGATTAAGTATATAGGCAGCAGTCAATAACGCATCTCCCCAATATAAGACAGATAGATTTGCCTGTGCCATCATAGAGCTAACTATTTTCAATAGGGTTCTGTTCCTTCTCTCCGCAACCCCATTTTGCTACGAAGTACCAGGAATAGTTAATTGTCTTACAATTCCCTTTTCATCATAAAGAGCCTTGAATTGCTCAGATAGATACTCACGTCTGCGATCGATTCTCAACCCCTTTATTGTTTTGTTCAACTGATTCTCTACCAAAGTTATATATTGTCTAAAACAATCAAATGCTTCGAACTTATGGAAGAGCAGAAAAACATAACCGAAACACGTTAATTCATCTATAAAAGTGATGAAATATGAGGCTCCATGCCTCGCCCTCACATTTAATGGACCACAAATATCATAATGCATGAGTTCAATTGAAGTTTAGCTCTGGTTCCTTTACCAAATGGTTTTCTAGTTATTTTTCCCACTAGACAATGTTCACGTACGGGTAGTTTAACATTAGCGAGTAACCCCAAAAGGCATTCTCTTGCTAATCATTTCATTCTTTATAACCCAATGTGACCTAGTCTAGCATGCCAAGTACTTGCATCAATCTCCACATGACTAGAAGATGCAATTAAAGAAAAACAACCATCAACATTAATTTTGTACACATCATAGTCAATGTTTAACACCATAAAGCCATTCAATACATGAACATAACCATAATACACTGTTCAAAATAAAATGTCAACATAATTACCATGAAAATTAAATACATAACCTAAGCCAAGGAGACTAGCTACAGATACCAAGTTTCGCCGAATATCTTGAGCATAGAGGACATCATGTAAGAATATGTTTTGACCATCACTTAAGGTTAATTTACATGTGCCAACACCCTTCACTTCAACTCTTGAGTTATTTTCAATATATATCCATCTTCTTCCAGGCTGTATCCGACAATACTCCACAAATACTCCTCAGTCTCTAGCTACATGGTTTGTTACTCCTGAGTCTACAATCCACATTGGATGAGATTCAACAAGCATTACAGTACTATAAACAAAAACATTACTCAAAGTAATGAAGTAATGTGACTCAAAGTAATGGAGTAATGTGGTACATTTTTCGACTTAGTGCATTCACGAGCGAAATGGCCCAGTTTACCACAATTGTAGCACTTCATCTTGGCCTTGTCCTTCTTCCCGCCACGCTTCTTACATCAGAAGGTCTTGGCTTTCTTGGATGCCTGATCAGTCTCTTTTTCTTTGTTATTGAATTTATGGTTCCTCTTGTACTTAAAATCCGAAGATTTGCTCAAATTTGATTCAGCAACATAAGCATGGGTAGAGGATTTGCAGCCTCTAGGCATTCATCTTCTAATTCCAAATGACGCGTAATATCGTCAAAAGTAATGATATTCTCATTGTGCGTCATAATGATTTTCATATGTTCCCAGCTGTCAGGAAGATACCTTATGACAACCTGAACTTGCTATTCATTAGTTAGGGTATGACCTACCGACTTCAGCTCACATATCGTGTTTGACATCTCCCGAAGATACTGCCTCATCGTTAGATTTGAGTGCTTCCGGTATATGTCAAATTTGATGGTGAGCCTCCTCAACTTAGTGGCAAACGTACCCCCAAACTTATATTTCAAGGTAACCCACATTGCTTGAGTTTTGTCATAACTTTCAAACTCACACATGAGATCCTCTTGCATACAACTCAGCAACGTGATGCGAGCAATGCTAGTTTTCTTTTTCCAAGCTTGATAAGTTTCTTGATCTCTTTTGTGTCGAGTAGAAGTTTCATGCTCAGGTTCATCCATGGTGTGATTAAGGGTTTCCAAAACCTCTTGCTTCTCAAGGATACCATTTAGCTTCTCACCCTTGTTGAGGTCAGCCACAATGGTCATGGTTGTCGAAGCCATAATCAATTTTTGCAACACACTGACATAAGAAACACAGAATCAATACTAGCACATTTTCCATATAAACACATATTTTAATTTATAGCAAAGACAAACTAAATTAATGATAATTATACAAAAGATATCGAAATGAAAGTTCACTATGTTCCCAATCAGCTTCAATGTACAATTATTTTACTATCATTAACTTGTTTCATTTGCGCAAATTTTAAGTTCTAGGTAAGAGCTCCTTTGAATTTTACCAACCTACGAACTCCCACTAGAAAAGATGATTACGTGACCTCACGTAATGATCACTAACTTACAAATACTTCATTACATCAAATATAATCATATGCGGAATTCAAGACATGATGAAAAAACAATGATCTCCAGCCATTGTTCAAGTCAGCTTGGAACTGAAATTGCAAGCATGTTAAACCTTATAAAAATGCTATCAATGAAGCATGCTCTACACAGTCTATATGTGGTCATTTACATGTAAGCCAGCTTATATATTTCCAAAATCATAGGAAAATACAAGTAAAAATCCAATAATGCCCCAAAAAAATACGCATATTTAGGGTTCCTTACGCATTTTTACACCTTTAAAAAGCTTCAAACATATAAAATAATTATACCACAATGTAGATAATTTCAATATGAACACAACGGTACGAACCACACTTCAATTGGAGCTTCCACGTGCCTACACGAGTCGCATAAGTATGCAGCGCATGTAGTTCACGCTCCAGGGCTCCAAATCGATTCTTAACTCGGTCCGACAGGTCAAATTGGTTCAACTGTTGACCAGTCGACGGTTCAAGTCGGTAACTAGGTCGGGTCATCGGGTCGGGTTGCTAGTCGGGTCGGTTTGCCAGTCAGTCGACTGCCGGAGGGTCGGTTCGCCGGTGAGATGACGCCATCAATGACGTCAGCGTGTCGGTTATGGATAATTTTGCTGACGTCATCACACGCTGTTTGGCCGACGTGCGCATGGCGCTCACGCGCTGGCATCGTCAGCGCATTGGGTGCGTGGCGCCCATGAGCCGTGGCTTCTGGCCGCGCGTGTGGGCGCATCCGGCATCTTTTGGTGGCGTGCCACCCACTGTTTTGATCATCTCGATGAGTACTTTCACCTTGTTTGATGAAAAATGGTTTTCTCCGGAAAAACATTTTGAAAAACGATCAGAACAGAACCGACGTTTATCCTCCAAACCCGTTCTTCACGTCCGATTTCATTTTCAATGATTCATGTTGCAATTTCCGCACAATGAACATCCAGATGATATGAAATTCATCTTCTCGATTCCCATATCAAATAACAAGCATAAAAATTCGACAGAAAAATAAGCCAGAGATCATAACCTTGCTCTAATAACAATGTTGGAAGTAAGTGTTGGGAGAATCGACTAACCTGTTCGATGCACTATAAACAAATTTTCTAGGATCATACGTTGAATCTCTAGCGAACGATGGATGAATCTACTTCACGTTGATCTAAATACAATCACGAGGAAAGTATTCTTGTTCCAAATCGTTAATGCTAACTGTCTTCTCAAAATAGATACGGAATCCTTATTCGTCATTCTTTGATGGAGAGAGAGAGAGAGAGAGAGAGAGAGAGAGAGAGAGCTCATTTCACAGAACTTACTTATATCTTATTTTATTACCTTATGAGGAAGTTACCTTAACTTCCCTTAAGAGACTCTCCTCGCACCTCTTCAAAAGGTGTCTCTCAGCCACACTCATAATTAGAGCAAATTGTGCCTTTTGGACACACTCATTATGGGCAGACCGACGAAATATAACAACTTCAATGGCGGAGGAAGTGATATTGTTGGACTTCTGGCCGAGCCTGTTTAGGATGAGGGCCAAGATTGCCCTGAGAGAGAAGGGTGTGGACTTTGACTTGAGGGAGGAGGATGTTCCAAGCAACAAGAGCCCCCTGCTCCTGGAGATGAACCCGATCCACAAGAAAATCCCCGTTCTCATCCACAGTAGCAAGCCGATTTGCGAGTCCCTCGTCATCGTCCAGTACATCGACGAGACCTGTGGTCGCGAGTCCCTTCTCTTGCCTTCCAATCCTCATGAGTGGGAGCAGGCCAAGTTTTGGGCCGACTACGTAGACAAGAAGGTAAAACAACAACGCCCAATCTTTCAAACATTTCCTTATTAAGTGTGCTTAATGTTAAAACACGAAACGATGGTGTAGAGGACAGTGGTGCGAGCGATGTGGACGTCAACGGGGAAGGCCCAGGAGGCAGCGAAGGAGTAGATTGAGTACTTGAAGGTGCTAGAGGGAGAGCTCGGTGACAAGGCTTACTTTGGAGGTAAGAGGTTTGGGTGCGTGGATGTGTCGCTAATACCGTTCTATAGCTGGTTCTATGCTTTCGAGAGATCGGTCGACTTTAGCCCCAAGGAGGAGTGCCCCAAGTTGGTGGGATGGGCCGAGCATTGCATGCAGAGAGAGAGCGTGGCCAAGTCGTTGCCCGACCAGCACAAGGTCTATGATTTCATGTTGGAGCTCAAGAAGAAGCTTTAGGTGCAGTGACAACTCTCGAGTATCATTATGGTCATCTCATTATGGTCATCTCATGACTCTTTTGTTCAATGACTCCTCTCCTTTGGACAAGGCTTAGCTCTTTCCACTTTCATGATTTCTTTTTTGTATTTGAGTATTTCTGGATCAGCCGATAAGTTCTATACATCATTTCATGAATTTCGTTCAGCATTATGTTTTGCGTTATTTGATCGCGTGGACATCAAATATATATTTTTCTTTTTTTATGAAAATCCTTTCCATGCATTATCGACCTATTCTATTCCCAATACGCATCTAAATACCATGCATTACCAACATTATCAAACACGAAAACATAGCAAACGAAGAAAAAACAAAAATTAAGGAAATTTCGATCTTTTGGTTTTCGTAACAATCTGCACCATCATTTCATGTCTCAATGTTAAGCACACTTAATATGGAAATTAATCGAAAGATTAAACATTTCGTTGTCTTACCTTCTTGTCCACGTAATCGGCCCGGAACCTGGCACGGGCTCACTTGTAAGGATCGAAAGGCAAGAGAGGGGACTTGCGACCTTGGGTCATGCCTATGTACTGAACAATGACGAGGGACCCGCAAACTGGCTTGCCGTAGCGGATGAGGACGGGGATTTTGCCTCTCTTGATCAAGCCATTCCTGAAACACGCCACGACCCTTTTCTCAAGATTCATAGCTTTTTCACCATCTTCATCGAAGTTTTTCAATTTGCTTGTCGATTCCACAATCGCAAATTATCATATGTTTGCGTTTTTTTTGGTATCGTTTGTCCTCGCTCTTTCTTTGATAATCTGCAAGAATTCGGTCAAGGCTCACCGACTTTCAGAGGCGACGTTGCCCGAACTGCCCGAACTGCCTAAGTCTGGATTGCCTCAACTTCCTAATATTCCGAGCCTGCCAAAGTAGGAATTGCCATCACTGTCAAAAGTCGAATTGCCGCCACTTCGCGAACTACCAAAGCCCGAATTACCAACAATACCGAAACCAAAATTGTCAGAAGTGTCCGAATTTCCTCACGTCTGTGATTTCTCTAGACCATCATTGCCTTCCGTTCCCACGATTTCGAAGGACATGTTTGTCTTTGCTACTGCTCCTTAAACCTATGTGATGTGAGTTTCTTGTTGGATACAATGTAATATGATTTGGTAATATTATCCCGTCTGTATTTAATGATCTGAGGATGACTCAGATGGTATACATGCACTAGATTGTGGCAGTTTGTGATATGAACTGACATTTGTTATATAATTTAATTTATGATATCGTAAAGGAACTAGTTGGCACAATTGAGTGAGGCGTTAGGGGATTTTCGAATCAGGATGTGGAGGTTATTTGTTCATATTTTGCCAATTGCGTGTAAACTGCCGTGAGTCGGAATCATTTGCTCATACAAAAAGGCCTGAACTTAATCAGGCCACGGGACCAATCCACCAAGTATCCGTTTTCATAAACACGCCGGTCACCTGACTGGAGATTTTTCTGTGCTTCTAAATTGCCCCTACTTTACTCCTTTCTAGTTCTTAAATTAACACTCCTCAGTTGGAGTCAGTTATGCAAGTATATTTAGCACTTTCTTTCCTCAGCTCGTTCTTCCCCGCTTGCATATTTCGTCTGCATACTCAAACACACATAGTAGTTCATGCATAATGCGTTTTTATCTTCAAAACAAATAGTGAGCTTTCCGAACGTATTTAAGCTTCCTCAGCCGGTGCTAAATATTGTCCTACTTGGGTTGAACGATTTGGTATAATTACCATTAGGTTGACCACTCTATTCGCAAGATCAAGGACAAAAGGTGCAGCCTTTTCCTGCCATATCTTTTGGGCTTTAGGGGCTTGACTCGTTACTCCTTGAGGCCTATTTGAATTACTCTCTCTTTCAACAGAATCAAGCCTTTCAAGGACCAATTTGTCCATCTATTTTGCAAGAGCATTTTCCCCTGCTAGAGCAACGTTGCTTTCATCTCTAGCAAAGAATTTCGTTAACAGAGTATTTAACTGTGCTTTGCGACCCGCTACGTGTGTTATAACTTATTTATAATGCAAGAAAGAAAGATCTAGCCTTCTACTGGCCATTTTTTTTAAATTGAAATATCTTTCAATTTTGCATGAAAAGAAAAAAAAAGGAAAACTAGGTTTTTCAATAAAATAAAGCTATTCTTACTAATGAAGAATTGAATTTTTATAAAAAAAAAACGAAAAATTAAGCTTTTTGAAAGAACTATAGCCTTAATGGAAATTATGTAAATATTTAAAGATATTTGTTTGAGATTTGAATGGAGCTTCACAGCAAGGTATTTTTGAAGTAAAAAACAAAAAAGGTTGGGTATTGTTATGCCAACCTTGAAAGATGGGGTAAATTGGAAAATGAGATAAAAGATGGGGTTTTTATATGACGTTATCCCCTCCAAATAATCAAAAACCCTAATTTAAAAAGCCAAAGGTCACCATGACCAAAAACTCCTGCAATGGCACGTCGATTACCACTGGTCGGGCAACGACTTATATTAAATTCCATAATTATGTATATTTGTTTACTTTTGAGCTATAAAAAAAGGTTTAAATTACATATGAAAGCTTGGCTCTAAGTCAAGAACTAGATGATTGTGTCCAAGTACAGAAATTGCCGTAGAAACAAGCGATCACAGTAGTAAAATAGACAAAACAAGAAAATAGATTGGACACAAGATTTATGTGATTTAGTCAAGGTGACCTAGATTTACGGGAAGAGCATCAAAGAATTTCTTTGGAGATCAAGCGATAAAATGGAGATTACATCAATACTTGAATAACTCAAACACTATCAGTGTTTCTCACCCCTCAATTGCACCCAACAACTCACAAATGAATTACAAATCTTACCACAAAATTTATTGGCTTCAACACTCTCGAATTGTTTCAAAATGTAATTTATAAGAAGTCGTCTTTTGATACTTTTCACAGTGAAAATACTTTTTATATCTAGACAAAAGTTGGATCCAAAACAGGACACCTACTTAAATAGGTACCCATTTTAATAGAAAACCAACTCCAACTAGGAAATTTATTCAAATTAGGAAATTTTTTTTATGCTTAAATTTTTGATATATTTTTAATAGAAATAATGAGAAATATAAAATAAACAAGCAGAGAGGAACTGGAAGCACCAGAAAGAAGCAGCCACCGGTCGAACTTATAATAAGAAATGTATTTCTCGTTCACGTTACCACCTAAGCCATGACCTGTTAAATATGTCTTGAATTTTATGTACTTGGTCCGGTTCATGACCCGACCCGACATATTTTTGTGCGATCCGAAAGTGGAAAGAAAATTGAGATTTGGTTCGCGACGCTACGGGTTGGGCCGAAAGGCCCAACTCGTAGCAAGCGAACAAATCTCCATAGCGGACCGCTCAAGCTGGAGGAAGCGAACTAATGTTTCGGGGATACGCCCCCGAGGAAAATTTTTGAGGAGCCCTATTTGTACTGCGGCTAGGTTTTCTCATTGATGTACAGAGAGAATTTTGTTTTCAGAGAGTTTTTGTGAGCCGTGAGGTTTTATCGTTGTTTCGACTTCTGAAATTTGTACTCTTTTTGATTATAGTGGAATCTTGTCTTGCTTCACCCGTGGACGTAGATCACCTTGTGATCGAACCACGTAAAATTCCTGTGTTCTGTCTTTTGTTTTTTCGCATCTGTTTCCAACATGACCTAATACGCCGGGCATGGAGTCTGGATTTGGACCTGCCGGTGACGCGAGCAATGACAGCATTAAGCAGCCCCTCCTAGTCCTCGAGCACTGCAGCGAATGAAAAGCCTCATCCATGTTCTCTTTCCCTCTATATAAGTGGCTCCTGCTTTTAACCTCTATAAACCACATAAAACAAAGCATTCTTGAGTTCAGATCTTCACGTCGATTACCACCAGTCGGGCAACAGAAATATGATTGTTCTTTTCTTCATCAGCAAGAAATAATATTATATTCCATAATTATGTACAATTGTTTACTTTCGCGCCATTAAACTACGGTTTATTTACAGATGAAAGCTTGGCTCAAAGTCAAGGACGAGATGATTGCGTCTAAGTTCAGGAATAATAAGAAATTGAACATAATGCAGTAGGGAAGAACTGGCAACACTAGAAAGAAGGAAGCAACCACCAGTCGAACTAATAATAAGATATGTATTTCTCGTTCGTGTTACAACCTAAGCCAAGAGCTAATCGGCTGGGCATGGAGACTAGATTTGGACCTGCCAGTGACGCGAGCAATGACAGCATTAAGCAGCCCCTCCTAATCCTCGAGCACTGCAGCGAATGAAAAGCCTCATCCATGTTCTCTTTCCCTCTATATTAGTGGCTCCTGCTTTAACCTCATTTCACCACTAAAAAAGCATTCTCGAGTTCAGATTACCATAGCTTTAATGGCAGAGGAAGTGATACTGTTGGACTTTTGGCCGAGCCCGTTTGGGATGAGGGCCAAAATTGCCCTGAGAGAGAAGGGCGTGGAGTTTGATCTGAGGGAGGAGGGACTTCCGAGCAACAAGAGCCCCCTGCTCTTGCAGATGAACCCGGTCCACAAGAAAATCCCCGTCCTCATCCACGACGGCAAGCCGGTCTGCGAGTCCCTCATTATCGTCCAGTACATCGACGAGACCTGGGTCCCGAGTCCCCTCTCTTGCCTTCCAATCCCCACGAGCGTGCCTGTGCCAGGTTCTGGGCCGACTACATGGACAAGAAGGTAAGACGAACAGCACCCAATCTTTCCCAATCATTTCCTTGTTAAGTGAGCTTGACATCAAGATGTGAAATAACATGACGGCACAGATAATTCCAGCGGGGCGAATGGCATGGCTGTCGACAGGGGAGGCCTGGGAGGCGGCGAAGACGGAGTACATCGAGGGCTTAAAGGTATTGGAGGGAGAGCTTGGGGACAAGGCGTACTTTGGAGGCGAGAGGTTTGGGTACTTGGATGTGTCGCTGATACCGCTCTATAGCTGGTTCTACGTTGGGGAGACATCGGCTAACTTTAGCATCGGGGAAGAGTGCCCCAAGTTGGTGGGGTGGGCAAAGCGGTGCATGCAGAGGGAGAGCGTGGCCAAGTCTTTGCCTGACCAGCACAAGGTTTATGACTTCATGTTGGAGCTCAGGAAGAAGCTTCAAGCACAGTGACAACTATTGAATCTCAGAATGGTCATTTCCTGGCTCTTTTGTTCAATAACCCCTCTTACCTTTGGACGGGGCTTGGCTCTTTCCAGTTTCATGATTTCCTTTTTGTACTTTGAGTGTTTCTGGATCGGCTAAAAAATTATATTCTAATTCCGTTTAGCATTATGTTTGCGTTTGTTGCGCATTTGTACCTCGAATTTACAATTTCCTTTTTGATGAAAATCCTTGTCATGCATTATTGACCTATTTCGCTCCGAATAATCATCTATTAGCGTCATGCATTACTAACATTATCGAACATAAAAACGTAGCAAACAAAGCTAAAACAAAAGTTAAGGGAATAAAGTTTAGTAGATAGATGAATAAAGCAAGAAATATCGAATTCGGGCTGGCCTATCTCTGAGATAAAACCTATAACGAGCCGATGCAAATGAGGGTGGGAAATGATCGTTGAAGAATTAGATTTCCTAATTTGTCGAAGAATTTCCAACCTTTGATATTTGCTCGAAAATCCAGAACTTACAATGAATCTCAGATTAGATTTGCTTTTGAGAAACCATCCCCAAATTCACTCTTAGAGTGAATTCTTCCCAATTTTTAGAATACCTCTCTATCTCCTTCGGTAACTTTTCTATCAAGGTTGACAGACCGGTCAAACTATCACGTACAAAATTTAACAATCTTGTACTTGGATCCCTACACGTTCAATGGTATAAATGCAAACATTCTAGATTCCGGCAATCACAGCCCTCTTAATTCTTGGACCTAATATCATGGTCCTGTAATATTAGATTATACTATCTCTCCTTCAAGAAGACAAAACCTTTAAGACGTGACCCAAATCTTAAATGGGTGTTTCGAAATTATTTGCCTAATTCCACGCACAAGTCCATTCCTTGTTCTGTGAATCAGCTTTGGGCACTAAAGAACATTATTAGTCATGAAAGAGTGTGACTATTTACATGGTTTCTTTTCTTGGTGATAACTATTTATAGGGATAAGTACAGCGCAAGTGCCATAACTTTTGTACGGAGGACACTTAAGTGCCATAACTTTTTTTTTTTGCTCACTTGAGTGCCATAACTTTCAAAAAAATGATCACTTAAGTGCCACTTACGAGCTGATCGTGAGGACCCGAAACCGTGGCTTTTCCGGCCGAACGGTGACCTTCCCGGTGAGGCGAGCACTACCAGCTTGAAGAGGGGGTGTCGGTGAATCATTCCATGGCCTCCGTTTATCTTAAAATTTTCGTTTTAACCTCTGTTGACGAAGGTAAAAATGCTTCGTAGTCACACAATTTATCGAGCCAATTTGTGTGACTACGAAGCATTTTTAGTTTCGTCAACGGAGACTAAAACGGAAATTTCGAGACGAACGGAGGCCATAAAATGATTCACCGACACCCCCTCTTCAATTTGGTGGTGCTCAGCTGTTGACACCTAAATTTTGATTAACCATTTAATAATTTGCATAGAAAATTAGGGATTAAATTTTAACCCCTAAACAAAAATATTAAAATTGCATAGCATATAGTTTAAGTTCATATAGGTTAGTTGCATTCCGTATCGAACCGGCGGTGACGAGAAAACTGAAAATTCATCGCGTAAATCGAGCTCGAGCACTCGGCTCACTCAAAGGATGGGGGCCGAAAATCACACGTCAAAAAGGCCTTGGTTGTCTTAATTTGAGCTTAAATTAGCCCATCAAGTTTAATTGAATAAAAACCCGAATTAATTCAACCAACTTGGAATTAAATAAAAATTAAAGGACAAAGGCCTAAGCCTAAGCCCATTAGGACTAGGAAGTCCGGTCAATTAACCTAGGGTTGCAATATAAATATGTGATTATACCCTTCAATGAAGGGGGGCTCTCACAATTTTTAGAACACGATTTTTGAGAGACACACGTGAGCGAGAGTAAGAGTAAGGAGCAAGAGAGAGAGTCGGCTGCGCACGGGTGCATCCGCCGCGTCCGTGCTGCCCCTCCGCCGTGCCCGAGTCGCTGCCACTGCCGTTCCGCAACGCCCAAAGTACTCTGCAGTTTATCCTCGGCGGTGCTGCTCTTCCTCGTTGTCACCTCGAACGCCGTGGGATAATTTCTTGCTCCAACAGGCCACATATATTGAATACTTGGCCACATTGATGGGGGACGGCTACAGATGAGAGAGACGATTTCATGGTTTGAAGAGGAGGAAGATCATAATTTATTAGAGAATTAACAAAGCTTTGCCCTTTTTTCTTTCTTTTCCAGATGAAAACGTGAAGTTCTCTGGTGCTTTCTTTGATAGTCCAACAGATTCCTTCGGAGGTCGGCAATAGTTCTGCTAGTCCGCCTACGATTCCTTCGACGTGTGCCAATCGCTCAAGCGAGTCCCCATAGGGACGTCGGGTACTCCTGCAACGTTCCCATGCAACACAACATTCGACGAGTTCTTGCTCAACGAAGCATCACCGCGAGCGACATCGCCGTCGTCACTGCCGGTCCACTGCCGCCAGTCACACCGTTCCGATCCGCAAGCCTCAATCCGAAACCGAGTTCGAATTCGGAAGATATCCGCAAATTAGGTAAGATCATTATCCGAATATTTTCCGAAATATTTAATTTCCTAAGTTTTCGGTGTTTGAATATTTCGTGGATATTCCTTGATGTATTGCTAAATCTTAGGATAATATTTGCGATATCCGCAATATTTGAAACACTTAAAATTAGGAATTTTGCCTCATTTAGCAACGTATCTGGACGACTATCCGACCTTATCCCTAAGGTACGATAAGCGGCGATACGGAAAATCATTATCTTATCCATAATCACTTGGATACGATAATAGATTTTATTCGCTTTCCAAATTTGACTAATCAACTTTCTGTCGATATCTATAATCCTATAGATATGATCGTTAGTTTGATTCCTTTGCCTAATTTGAATTTGATAAGAAAATTTTGCGGATTGTGTGGATATTGATTTGATGGTGGTGTTTATCTCTTATTTGATTTTGTTTCTTTAAAAGAAAAGACAAAAAGATTAGATGCAATTTGAATTGATTTCTGAGGAGATAATGTTGCATGTTTAGAATATATCTAGATAACATTTTTTTTAATAGAATAGGACAACCAAGATTTGCTAGAAAGATAAGATAATTTCTAATTTAAATTAGGAATTAGGGTAATTTGTTTCCTAGTTTAATTAGATATTATTCTAACCTTGATAGTTCATTTCGGATTGATTTTAATTTCGAATTTCGATAAAAAAATACCAAAAGAGTGTTCTAGAATTGGTTAATTTGCTTTCTTTAGTCTAAAATTGCATGCTTAGATAATTGGCATTTTTTTAATTCCGAATTTCATAAAAATACCAAAAATAAATCATTTGCTCTTCATTAGAATTAGGTCACGTCGTCGCACGACACATAGTTTGCACGTTAGGTTGCATTAATCGCATGTTAATTTTTGCACGCCATTACATATAGGTTAGCTTTCATTTAAATAAGTGAAAATCCAAAAAAAATATTGAGTGAATTGCTTGTTAATTAGAAATCATACTAGGATTGTTGATATGATTTTCTAGCTAACCATGCAGATGCTTACGTTGCTTCGAGGTAAGTAATTCTCCCAATTTTACAATTTATTTAATGTTTTGATTATTGGGTGTTACTTTGGTGGTTTGCGCACCCGCATGAACACCTCACATGTTAGTGATTAAGCTATAAAATGGATCCAGACTGCATGCAAAACATTTTTTGAAAAGAAAAGGTACCGAAAGGGCGTTAGACTAGATCTAACGTAATCAAGTCCCCGAACTTAGAATCTCTAGTTCGTAGGAATAAAACATATCTCCCTATGTTTTATTTAGGTTTCTAATCGACCTACCACAAATAGATTAGTGGCGACTCCAAGCATGAAAACATTTGCACGTTAAGAACTTAAATCCTAAGTTGCGAATTGGTAGGGCTTGGGAGGGCCCGAGTTAGGCTTAGTCTTAATAATCCATTAGCCTGAGAGAAATTTTAGGTCGCGACATCACCTCGCCGGGAAGGTCACCGTTTGGCTTGAAAAGTCGCGGTTTTGGGCTCTCACGACCAATCCCTCTGACAAGTTGATCGTGAGGGGCCGAAACCGTGGCTTTTTCGGTTGAACGGTGACCTTCTCGGCGAGGCAACCACCACCAGCTTGAAGAGGGGGTGTCGGTGAATCATTCCATGGCCTCCGTTCGTTTCGAAATTTCCGTTTTAGCCTCCGTTGACGAAGGTAAAAATGCTTTGTAGTTATACAAATTGGCTCGATAAATTGTGACTACGAAGCATTTTTACCTTCGTCAATGGAGGTTAAAACGGAAATTTCGAGACGAACAGAGGCCATGGAATGATTCGCCGACACCCCCTCTTCAAGCTGGTGGTACTTGCCTCACCGGGAAGGGCACCGTTCGACCGGAAAAGCCGCGGTTTCGGACCCTCATGACTAGCTTGTAAGTGGCACTTAAGTGATCATTTTTTTTTGAAAGTTATGACACTCAAGTGAGCCAAAAAAAAGTTATGGCACTTAAGTGTCTTCCGTACAAAAGTTATGGTACTTGTGCTGTACTGATCTCGCTATTTATACTTGATGAGAAGATAGATTTCTTATCAAGAATGCTCTTCGCTCATATCCTTCAACAAAAGGGTCGATAAAAGTATCTATTTTTGTGCGAAAACGTGGATATTGTCATGCTCAAGCAAATGGGGTTATTTTGTTGAGACAAAGTACTATGTAAAGGGCCAATTTGTAACTCAAAATAAAAATTCCACATTCTAGTTCAACCAACTTTTTCGAGGATACCTTTGTACCATGAGACAATAAAAGAAGTGGTCTTGTGTACAAATGCTATCGAGCCTCTCAAAGCATTGATTTTGCACATCATGACAATAGCTAGTGGGTAGAAAATTTACAATTTTGCCTTATTGTGTTTCCTAATAAATGCTTGATGAACCTTTTTAATAAAGTTCTAAGAAAAATTAAAGGAGATGGCAAACAGAGCGGTGCCTAACGGTGACCTAGGCTTAGCAACCTCGCGGTTCAACTTGCACTACTCCCAAGTGAGGGTAAATGTTGAAATGGAAGGTGGTAAATTTTGTGTCCTAGGATCATACTGCCTTTCTTTAAAAAAAATATTGAGATCATTTGCCTAAACATTTTGACGAATTGCTAACTTAGTACTAAACCTTTCGACGACTTGTGAATTTAGTCCTTCCAGCCAATTTTGACCGGAAATTGTTAACGTGAATGCCAGCCATCCTATGTGGCATGACCAGTGATAATGTGGATAATTTTTGCATTTTTTTAAAATTTTTTCCTCTTTTCATTTTTTCCCTCTAGCCTATGGTTGGCATTCGGCCATGGCCGATGACTAGACATAAACCCTCACCGGATTTGGCGAGGGCTCGACCCTCGTGGTTTGGGGAGGGTCATTCTCGCCAAATATGGCGAGGGCTGTCCTCATGGCCTTTGTGAGGGCTCAACCCTCAAGGCATAGGCGACAGTGGCCCTTGCCAAATTTAACAAGGGTGACCCTTGCCTAGGCCGCGAGGGTCGAGCCCTTGTTAGATCTAGCAAGGGCAGCCCTCACCCATTTTAGTGAGGGCAACCCTCACCCAGGTTGCAAGGGTTGAGCCCTCACCTATGGTCAGTCGCCGACAATGGACAACTGTGACATTTTAAATTTTGACCCACTTGATATTTATGAAATGCATAATTTCAATAACGTACTTGTAGTAAATCTCACATAGACTTGATCACTCTTGGAACACTAACCAGTAGGGAAAGACTAATTAGGGATCTAGATACGAGCAACTATAGAATCTGACCATGGACTGACTTTCGACCATAAGGATCGTGGAGGTGATATTTTGGGCTAATATAGACCGATCTAAGAATAGTTGTGGACCGATTTGCGAATGCCGTATAATTGGATCGCGGGTGATTCTGCCTTGCCAAAATATGAAATTTGCGAACGATCTCAAACCTATTCCAAACGATCGTGTTCGTTAGAACTAATGATTGATCCTCGTAATTATATAACAATCGAGGTCACCATGGCTCAAGTGAACTTAAACGTGGCTCGATTTAGTATCGATCACGGGTCGAATATACGAATTTTCCCGAAAGCCACCCCTTAGTTTGAGATACGCTCAAGTTGCGTTATTTGGAGTTAGTCATTAATTAGAGATCGAGTTTGGGTATTGAAAATTTTGAAAGTCATGACAGAGTAATTGGACGACATCGTTATTAACGTGGTCAGCGTCGGATTTGTCTGGATTCGTTAGAAAATTGAAGTTTTGATAAGAAGTGAAAAATGACCATTTTGTTCTTGGGATTTTGTGAAGGCCAAGTGTAATATGAGAAAGACATTTTGGTCATTTCAGACCAACTTTAGAGATAAAAAATTTTGGATGATTTTGTCCCTGCGTTTTTGTGAAATTCCAATTTTGCCCTTGGATATTTTGATGAGAATTGATTTGGGCCATCGATTTTAAGATAAGATCGAATCGTGGTCGTCGATTAGAAATTAGAGAGAGGGTTAGGATGGTAATTTTCCGGGGTAGGCTAGACTAGGCTTTTCTTTTCTTTTTCTTTCTTTTCCCGTCTCTCTCTCTCCTCTCATTTCTCACGCTTAACTCTCCCTCTCCCTCTCCCTCTCCCTCTTCTGGCCGAGAACTCCCTCACGTGAATTGGCCAGCCGGCCAGCCAATCGCCGTCCGTTCGTTGCCGTTCCGTTGAATTGTTGCTTGCCCATTCGCCGTGTCGCACCACCACCACCACCGCCGTATCTCTCCCATGTTTTCCATCGTGAAACAACCTCACCAGCCCCTATCTCAGCCCAACATAGCCGAGAAAGCCAACAGCCCATCACCGCCGCTCGTGGCGGCTGGTGAACCACCGGTACCCCTCATCGTGTGACGCCGCTGCCGCCGCCGCCGCCGCTATTTCTCCTCTGTATAGCCACCTAGTAGTGCTCAAATCTTGCTTGGAATCACAAGTAAGTGATATCCTAACCCTCTCCTAGGATAACAGGTATTTCGGGTTAGGTCAGGCCCGTTTTAGCGAGTTTTAGGGGTTATTCGTAGAGAAATGGGTGGACTGATTTGGCTGAGTGGTTTGAATGGAATTGTGATAGTTTTTGAGGTGGAATTGAGGTTAGAATTGATTAATTAGGTAATCGGAATGATTACGGATGATTATTGTGATTTATTGCGTGAAAAACGGGCCTAAATGTGCCGTTATAGTGATTTTTCCGTGATGGCTGAGTTGCTATGCATTGGTGGCTGAATTGATGTGTATTCATGTTTGAGATATAATGTGTGCTAGATTGGGGTTGTCGGTAGGAGTAAGACACCCTTGAGTGGTGAAATTTGGCTTAACATGCAAAATTCATGTTAAATTGTGCACGTGCAAATTGAAATGGCGAAATTGTGAGTTAGCATGGCTTATTATTAGCCTAAATATGTCGAATGACGTGTGCGAGTTGGTCGTATGAAATTGACATGTGATTGGGTGCCCGACGTGTTGCACGATCATTAAATATTCTGAGGCATTTTTATGCGGGGTCCAGATAATAAATGGAAAATGTGTGCACGTGTGATAACATAATCCCTAATGCATTTTATGCAGGAAATTGAACCGGTCCTGAGATGTGTTACGCGGAACGATGCCCGATTATACCGGAAGACCGCCAACCTGATGCGTTTTACGCGGGTTGTGCCGTAAAAAGGAGATGGTGTTACGCCTGATGCGTGTTACACGGGCTAGAGATACTGAGTCTGAGGCATTTTGATGCGGGCTATAGAAGTGTTGTTCAACCTGATGCGTGTTACGCGGGTTGTGTTATAAAAACGGAGATGGTGTTGCGCTTGAGGCGTGTTTGTTTACGCGGGCTAGAGACATTGAGCCTGAAGCGTTTGACGCGGGCTTTAGAAGTGTTGTTGGACCTGAGGCGTGTTTACGCTGGTCAGAAATCGATGGCTAGTTTTTGGACTTGAGGCGTGTTTACGCGGGTCAAAAATCAATTGGATGCGTGTGGTCGAGTAAAATGGGAATCGTATGATGTTGTGTTTGTTATGCTAATGTGAGCATGAATTTGGTTTGATTGGTATTATTAAGTGCGATATAATGTCGATTTCTGGTAATAATGCTTGAATTCGCATGTAAGATTTAGTGATATCAAGGTGAGACATTTGTGCCTGCTATTGTTCTAGCTTGTAGTTGTGCGATTTGTGTGTTCGAACATGCCCAGAGATACATGTTAGCCTAGATAAGGTTTAGGATTTCGCTTATTGAGAAGTGTCTCATGGTTGTTAAACCAAACCATTTCAGACCACCGGCCGAAACAATGAATATCCCTCCTCCATAACGTTTTGGGATCCCGATGCACACGGATCATATAGTTTAGGAGTACCCTATAGATGAGAACCTTACTTGGATTAAGCATACTGGTATAGTTTAGGTAGATATGGGTGAACAGTTGTGGCAACCCCATACCTATGTAGCATGGTGCTTCCGAGACAGGCTAGACGAGTTCGGGCCAGTGCGAGGTTTCGATGTCCCATTCAATGGAGTCGGTGACTGGACCCGTCAACTATACCTCCCCCCGAGGGCGAGTTGACTAGTACAGGCACCGGTCTTGCGGAGTTTGGGCACCAATTTGCACCCTTGGAGTCAGACCAGATGGAGGTAGCCTTCGAACCAATACCCAAGAGCCTCATCAAGAGGAAGCACCGATAGAGTCAGACCCGGAGGAAGAGTCCATGGAGCTAGAGTTGGAAGAAGACCTCGAAGATGACTCGGAGGAAGATCTCGAAGAGATGGAGGCAGAAGAGGAGCTTGAGGAGGAACTCCCGATAGAAATCTCGGCAGAATCAGAGTTTGAGGATGAACTGATTGAGATAGAGACGGATTCTGAGCCATCAGAATCAGAAGAGTGGGCAGATGCTGATGAGACGGATCTTGACTCTAAAGGTTCTAACCCTAGTTGGACTCTCCTTAGGTCTCGTAGGGGTTAGTTAAAGCGGAGTAGGGGATTGGACATTTTTGAGAGGCGCCCCTTTTTGGTGAAAGTATTAGTCTACCCGATTCCGCTAGTCCCTTTTTGATATCGGCGGTTGTTGGTGCAGAGGTTACTGGTTGTGATAGATTGTAATGGATATTGTATATATCGCGGTGTAATATAGTGCTTTGGTGGTTTGGTGATGTGTCTCTTCCTATTACTCCATGATTATATTGTTAGGGCTTATGTTTTTGTTTCCACCGTGTTTGACTCTGATATGTTGGTTTAGGTCGGCGACGTTTCCTGGGACGTCGCACTAATTCGATCGAGCTTGGGGTGTCGTGCGCTCATCGGGGTTCGAGGCGTGACATCCCCGTCCAATTTGTATTAGTCTACCTGATGCCACTAGTCTCTTTTTGATATCGGCGGTTGTTGGTGCAGAGGTTGTTGGTTGTGATTGATTGTAATGGATATTATATATGTCACGGTGTAATATGGTGCTTGGTGGTTTAGTGATTTGTTTTTCCCTATTACCCCATGATTATATTGTTAGGGCTTATGTTTCCATTTCCGCTGTGTTTGACTCTAATGGTTTGGGTTGGCGACATTTCCTGGGACGTTGCACTAATTCGACTAAGCTTGGGGTGTTGTGCGCTCGTCGAGGTTCGGGGCTTGACATCCCCGTTCGATTTGGTATCAGAGTAAGGTATGCTCGATCTAAGTTGGTCGAAACCTGGAGTGATAAGGAGCGGAGACTCTGGGGTAGTCATCTAGGGAGATCTTAGTAAGTCATAGGTGTGTCTACTGCTATGCGTATCTTTGGATTATTTGTTGTGATTGATGGGTGAATTGAGTGCTTTAACGGTTGAGTTGCAGGTGCGTCTGGACCTAAGGTACATGCATGAAACTTAGTGATTATGATCTCATGTTGTGGTGGTTGATTGCTTGTTAAGTAAATTATCGAGATAATTTACTGCCTAGGACCATAGACTGGTATAGTTAGCTTAGGTCTTTAATTCTTGAATGAAATTATAGCAGGTAGGTGAGTAGTGAGAAACTTGTGAAGATGAGTTCGAGAGGTAGAGGGACAAGAGGCCAATTAAGTTCATAAGCCCAACCTGTGGGAGATCCGAGAATAGATGTGGTCATGAGGACCCTAGAAAAGATTGGAAATCTGATGGGACGGCAGGCTCAAGAACGAGCTACCACTATTGCCCAAGCCGCTGAGGTTGCTGCAGCTGCTATGGTTAATGGTAATAATGAGAATCGGGGTCAAGGGCAAGTGAATGTGAATAGACAGATGTCTCAGTTAGTGGAACGGTTTTTGAAATTGAAACCTCCGAAGTTTACTAGGAAAGGTGACCCTGAGGCTGCGTCACTTTGGGTGGAGGAACTGGAAAAGGCTTTTGAGGTGCTGAGGTGTACATATGAAGAAAAAGTGACCTTAGTGGTGTACCAACTGCAAGAGAATGCAAGTGGTTGGTGATGTAGAAGAAAGAATAGATTTGGCTATTCTACCTATGTTTGATTTCGACATGATTGTGGGTATGGATTGATTGACTAAGTAGAGGGCTGTAATGAATTGTAGTAGCAGGGTGCTCCAATTTAATCCAGTTGGACATCCTAGATTCAAATTTGTGGGAAATCGAGGAGGAACCTTGATCCCTTAGATTTCGTCATTGGAAGTGACTAAGTTATTGGATGAAAGATGCCAAGAATTTCTGGTGACAGTGGTAGATTCCACGATTGAGGAACCAAAGCTAAAGGATATAGCTGTGGTGTGCAATTTCCCCGATATCTTTTCTCAAGAATTGCCGGGATTGCCATCGAAAAGAGAAGTGGAATTTATAATCGAGTTGGCCCCTGAGACAGAGCCAATCTCGAAAGCACCTTATAGGATGTCATTGTCTGAGTTAAAAGAATTGAAAGTTCAGATGCAAGAATTGTTGGACAAAGGTTTTATTCGTCCAAGTGCATCCCATGGGGAGCGCCAGTGTTGTTTGTAAGGAAGAAAGATGGGTTGTTGAGGTTGTATATCGATTATAGACAGTTAAATCAAGTGACTATCAAGAATAAGTATCCCTTGCCAAGAATAGATGATTTGTTTGATCAGTTACAAGGGGCTTCGATATTTTCTAAGATTGATTTGAGGATGGAATATCATTAGTTGAGGATTAGGAAGGAGGATATATCGAAAACGACATTCAGGACGAGATATGGGCATTATGAGTTTACAGTTATGCGATTTGGGTTGACTAATGCCCTTGCTACCTTTATGGACTTGATGAATCGTGTGTTTAAGCAATTCTTGAATCAGTTTGTTATAGTTTTTATAGACGATATATCGGTGTACTCGAAGAGCCCGGAGGAGCATAAGTTCCATCTGAGTAAAGTTTTGCAAACTTTAAGAGAAAACGCACTGTATGCCAAGTTTAGTAAATGCGAATTCTGGCTCAGTCAAGTGGCATTCTTTAGACATGTGATATTGGGATTGGAATTTCAGTGGATCCGACAAAGATTGAAGCGATGATGAAGTGGCCAAGACCGATAACGGTAATTGAGGTTTGAAGTTTCTTGGGGTTAGCAGGATACTATAGACGTTTTGTGGAAGGATTTTCGGCTATTGCGATGCCGTTGACACGTTTGTTAAAGAAAGAAACAAAGTTTGAGTGGATTGACAAGTATGAAAGGAGTTTCTAGGAATTAAATCATAGGCTAACGACGGCGCCAGTATTGACTATTCCATCAAGATCTGGAGGTTTTAAGATCTATAGTGATGTGTCGTTAAAAGGATTAGGATGCATACTTATGCAGCATGGTCGAGTAGTAGCATACGCATCGAGACAATTGAGGCCGCATGAGTTGAATTTCCCGACGCGTGATTTGGAATTAGCCGCAATCATTTTCGCCCTTAAAATCTGGAGACATTACCTGTGCAGGGAAAGATTTCAGATTTATACAGATTATCAAAGCCTCAATTATCTATTTTCTCAAAAGAAGTTAAACATGAGGCAGCGTCGTTGGATGGAATTGTTGAAGGACTATGAAAGTGATATTTTATATCACCTCGGAAAGGCTAACCGGGTAGCGGATGCGTTGAGTCGGAAGTTGAGCATTGCGTACATGTTGGTCAAAGAATGGACATTATTGGAAGGAGTAAGAGACTCGGAGTTTAAGTTCGAAATAGGTCAAGTCTCGAATTTGCTCGCCACATTAAGAATTGAACCGGAAATTCAAACTAAGATCAAGGCCTTACAATCTACGGACGAAGAGATTCAGAAGATTCTAGAGATGGACGCTACTAAGAGAAAACCAGACTTCTAAGTATCCAATGATGGGATCTTGAAGTTCCATGGACGATTGTGTGCGCTCGACGATACGAAACTTAAGAAAGAGATTTTGACGGAAGCTCATCGAAGTAATTGTAGTATCCATTCGGAAAGTACGAAAATGTACCGGAACTTGAGACAGTACTATTGGTAGAATGGTATGAAGTTGGACATAGCTAAGTGTTTGACCTGCCAGCAGGTAAAAACGCAACATTGTAAGCCCAGAGGATTGTTACGACTTTTGGAAATTCCAAAATGGAAATGGGAGCACGTGACTATGGATTTTGTAATAGGATTACCAAGGAGCCAAAAGGGTCATGATTCCATTTGGGTGATTGTTGATAGATTGACAAAGTCAGCGCACTTCTTAACAGTGCGAAAGGACTTTGCATTGGATCAGTATGCTGAATTATATGTACAATAGATAGTTTGTTTGCATGGGGTGCCAGTGACGATTACTTCGGATCGTGATTCTAGGTTTACCGTCAACTTTTGGAAAAGTCTGCAGACGGCATTAGGATCAAAACTGCAGTTTAGTACAGCTTATCATCCACAAATGGATGGCTAGTCTGAGAGGACAATTCAGACTCTAGAAGATATGCTTCGGGCATATGTATTGGATTTTCAAGGCAAGTGGGAAGAACAATTACCCTTAGTGGAATTCGCATACAATAATAATTTTCAGCAGAGTATCAGAATGGCGCCATTTGAAGCATCGTATGGCAGAGCATGTAGGACACCCGTATGTTAGGACGAAGTTGGAGAAAGGAGTATAACCGAGCCAGAATTAGTTCAATAGTCAGTTGAGGGGGTTAAGATCATCCATGAAAGGTTGAAAATAGCACAAAGCCGTCAAAAGAGTTATGCAGACAGAAGACGAAGACCTTTGGAATTTCAAGTAGGGGATCACGTATTCCTCAAGGTATCACCACGGTTTGTGGGACCTTTTGAGGTGTTGGAAAGGATTGGAGATTTAGCATATCGACTCACCTTACTGCCAAACTTATCTCAGGTGCACAATATATTTCACGTGTCGATATTGAGGAAGTATGAACCGGATCCAGCTCATGTACTAAATTATAAGGAGATAGAAGTGGATAACAGAGTGTCGTACGTGGAAAGACCAGTGCGGATCGAGGATAGGAAGGAACAAGTCTTAAGGAGCAAGAAAATTCCGCTGGTCAAGATGATTTGGGAACATGACCGAAGGTGCTATTTAGGAAAGTGAGGAGCTGATGAGACGTTATTACTGGTTACCAAAAAAAAATGAGACGTTATTACCCCTAGTTGTTTGAATAGTTTGGTTTTGATTGTAAATTTCGAGGACGAAATTTTTATAAGGGGGAAGAGTTATGACATTCTAAATTTCGACCCACTTGGTATTTATGAAATGCATAATTTCAATAACGCACTTGTAGTAAATCTTGCCCAGACTTGATCACTCTTGGGACACTAACCAGTAGGGAAAGGCTAATTAGGGATTTAGATACACGCAACCATAGAACCTGACCATGAACTAACTTTCGACCATAAGGATTGTCGAGGTGATATTTTGGACTAATATAGACCAATTTAAGGATGGTCATTGATCGATTTGCGAACGCCATATAATTGGATCGCAGGTGATTCCGCCTTGCCAGAATACAAAATTTGCGAACGATCTCAAACTTATTCCAAACGATCGCGTTCTTTAGAACTAGTGATTAATCCTCGCAATTATATAACAATTGAGGTCGCCATGGCTCAAGGGAACTTAAACATGGCTCGATTTAGTATCGACCATGGGTCGAATATACAAATTTTCCCTAAAGCCACCTCTTAGTTTGAGAAACACTCAAGTTACGTTATTTGGAGTTAGTAATTAATTAGAGACCGAGTTTGGGTATTGAAAATTTTGACAGTCGTGACAAAATAATTGGACGACGTCGTTATTAACGTGGTTAGCCTCGGATTTATTCGGATTCGTCAGAAAATCGAAATTTTGATAGGAAGTGGAAATGACTGTTTTGCCCCTGGGATTTTATGAAGGCCAAGTGTAATATGAGAAGGACATTTTGGTCATTTCACACCAACTTTAGAGATAAAAAATTTTGGACGATTTTATCCCTGCACTTTGTGTGAAATTCCAATTTCGCCCTTGGATATTTTGATGGTAATCGATCTGGGCCATCGATTTTAAGATAAGATTGAATCGTAGCCGTCGATTAGAAATTAGAGAAAGGGTTAGGATGGTAATTTTCCGATGGTAGGCTAGACTAGGCTTTTCTTTTCTTTTCCTTTCTTTTCCTCTCTCTCTCTCCCCTCATTTCTCACGCTCAGCTCTCCCTCTCCCTCTTCTGGCTGAGAACTCCCTCACCTCCTCTCCCTCACGTGAATTGCCCAATCGGCCAGCCAATCGCCATCCGTTCGTCGCCGTTCCGTTGAACCGTCGCTCACCCTTTCGCCGTGTCACACCACCACCGCCACCGCCATATCTCTCCCACGTTTTCCACCGTGAAACACCTTCACCAGCCCCTATCTTAGCCCAGCATAGCCGAGAAAGCCAGTAGCCCATCATCGCCGCTTGTGGTGATCGGTGAACCACCGGTACCCCTCATCGTGTGACGTTGCCGCCGCCGTTTCTCCTATGTACAACCACCTGGTAGTGCTCAAATCTTGCTTGGAATCATAAGTAAGTGATATCCTAACCCTCGCCTAGGATAACGAGTAATTTCGGGTTAGTTCGGGCCCGTTTTAGCGAGTTTTAGGGGTTATTCATAGAAAAATGGCTGGACTGATTTGGTTGAGTGGTTTGGATGGAATTGAGATAGTTTTTGAGGTGGAATTGAGGTTAGAATTGATTAATTAGGTAATCAAGATGATTACGGATGATTATCGTGATTTATTGCGTGAAAAACGGGCCTAAATGTGCCGTTATAGTGATTTTTCCGTGATGGCTGAGTTGCTGTGCATTGGTGGCTGAATCGATGTGTATTCATATTTGAGATATAATGTGTGCTGGATTGAGGTTGTCGGTTGGAGTAAGACACCCTTGAGTGGTGAAATTTGACTTAAAATGCAAAAATTCATGTTAAATTGTGCACGTGCAAATTGAAATGGCGAAATTGTGAGTTAGCATGGCTTATTGTTAGCCTAAATATGTCGAATGACTTGTACGAGTTGGTCGTATGAAATTGGCATATGATTGGGTGCCCGACGTGTTGCACGATCATTAAATACTCTGAGGCATTGTTACGCGGGGTCCAGATAATAAATGGAAAATGTGTGCACGTGTGATAACATAATCCCTAATGCGTTTTATGCAGGGAATTGAACTCGTCCTGAGATGTGTTACGCGGAACGATGCCCGGTTATACTGGAAGACCGCCAACCTGATGCGTTTTACGCGGGTTGTGCCGTAAAAAGGAGATGGTGTTGCGCCTGAGGCGTGTTACATGGGCTAGAGACATTGAGTCTGAGGTATTTTGATGCGGGCTATAGAAGTGTTGTTCAACCTGATGCGTGTTACGCGGGTTGTGTTATAAAAACGGAGATGGTGTTGCGTCTGAGGCGTGTTTGTTTACGCGAGCTAGATATACTGAGCCTGAAGCGTTTGACGCGGGCTTTAGAAGTGTTGTTGGACCTGAGGCGTGTTTACGCGGGTCAGAAATGAATTGGATGCGTGTGCTTGAGTGAAATGGGAATCGTATGATGTTGTGTTTGTTATGCGAATGTAAGCATGAATTTGGTTTGATTGGTTTTATTGAGTGCGACATAGTGTAGGTTTCTGGTAATAATGCTTGAATTCGCATGAAAGATTTCATGCATATCAAGGTGAGACATTTGTGCCTGCTATTGTTCTGGCTTGATAGTTGTGCGATTTGTGTGTTCGAACATGTCCAGAGATACGTGTTAGCCTAGGTGGGGTTTAGGGTTTCGCTTATTGACAAGTGTCTCATGATTGTTAAACCAAACCATTTTAGACCCCCGGCAGGGACAATGAATATCCCTCCTCCACAACGTTTTGGGATCCCGATGCACACGAATCATGCAGTTTTGGAGTACCCTATAGATGAGAACATTACTTGGATTAAGCATATTGGTATAGTTTGGGTAGATGTGGGTGAACAAATGTGGCAACCCCATACCTATGTAGCATTGTGCTTTCGAGACGGGCTAGACGAGTTCGGGCCAGTGTGAGGTTTCGATGTCCCATTCGATGGAATAGGTGATTGGGACCCATCGGCTATACCTCCCTCCGAGGGCGAGTTGACCAGTACAGGCACCGGTCTTGCAGAGTCTGGGCACCAATTTGTACCCTGGGAGTCAGACCAAATGGAGGTAGCTTTCGAACCAATACCCGAGGAGCCTCATCAAGAGGAAGCACCGATAAAGTCGGACCCGAAGAAAGAGTCCATGGAGCTGGAGTTGGAAGAAGGCCCCGAAAAAGACCCGAAGGAAGATCCCGAAGAGATGGAGCTAGAAGAGGAGCCCGAGGAAGAACCCCTGATAGAAATCTCGGCAGAATCAGAGTCTGAGGATGAACCGATTAAGATAGAGACAGATTCTGAGCCATTAGAGGAGTGGCAGATGCTGAGGAGACGGATCTTGACTCTAAAGGTTCTGACCCTAGTTGGACTCCCCCTAGGTCTTGGAGGGATTAGTTAAAGCGGAGTAGGGGATTGGACAGTTTTGAGAGGCGCCCCTTTTTGGTGGAAGTATTAGTGTACCCGATGTCGCTAGTCCCTTTTTTATATCAGCGGTTGTTTGTGCAGAGGTTGCTGGTTGTGATGGATTGTAATGGATATTGTATATATTGCGGTGTAATATAGTGCTTGGTGGTTTGGTGATTTGTCTCTCCCTATTACCCCATGATTATATTGTTAGGGCTTATGTTTTTGTTTCCGCTGTGTTTGACTTTGATATGTTGGTTTGGGTCGGCGACGTTTTCTGGGATGTCGCACTAATTCAATCGAGCTTGGGGTGTCGCACGCTCATCAGGGTTCGGGGCGTTACAACAACTATTGGCCACGAGCCAAAGGAAAAGAAAAGAGAAAAAAGGAAAGGAAAAAAATATTAAAATTTTAAAAACTATCCACACCATGTAAGATGGCTAGCGTCTACGTCAGCGATTTCGAATCAAAATTGGCCATAATAACTAAATTGACAAGTTGTCAAAAAGTTTAGCACTAAATTAGTAAATCACCAGAAGGTTCATGACTAAATTGACAAGTTGTCAAAAAATTTAGGACTAAATTGACACAATTAAAAGATTTAAGAGTAAATTGACCGCTGTACAAGAGGTTTAAGATTTTTTGGACAATTTTCTCGTGAACTAAAAGCCAGGTAATTTCGCTTTTCTAACCATCTGTCCCTTGAGTCTGTTCGTGCGGATGTCTTGTCATTTTGTTGGAATTCTATGCTTTGCGAGCATGCTACCATTCCTCGAAAGCATGACATGGTTTGCCATGAAGTAAGATCTGGACATGATTAGCCGATTCACCATCTCTCGTCATTGTAAAGTTGATGTTTCTTGCCTCGATTGATGTCTATCTTTACATGCGTGGAATTTTAATATCTTGATTCGTATCATCTTTGGGTCAAAAAAGTAATATCAAACTTTGATTCGGGGATCAACCTAAGGCCCAAAGTGGACTAAAATATGGGTGAGCATGACTCCATGGTTGTACCATGAAACCGGAGAACCAAATTGGTGGGAACCTGTCCGGTTCTAGAGTATGCAGGTTAGGTTTCCAGTTCTAAAAATTGGATAACCTATTTTAATAAATAAGTTCTAAGTCCTAGGTAGGTGGAGCCTGGAATAAGTTTTTGTATTTTTCTTGGTCCATGTCTTCACGCGATCATGCAGAATTCCATGACGTTCGATGATAAATGTATAATATGGAATCACTAGTCTAAATTTCTATTTTGCGACGGAGATTTTTACTTTGTTAATATTTCACATTATTTGTGTGTCTAAATATAAGTTATGATAAGAGGATTATATCAGCAAATGGTGGTCATTAAAAGTGATGATTTATTATAATCGTTAGATTAATATTACAAGTGGAACCTAGGTAAACCCCGAAACTAACCCTGAAACCTATGATATGGTAGGTTCCAAGTTTCAAAGTATGCAGGGTAGGTTTTAGATTCCAAAAAAATGAGAAATTTGATCCAATGGGTAAATTTCAAGTTCCAAGTGAAACAATTAAACCTGCATAGAACCTGTAACCACTAACCTCTAGGCTAAATGGCCACTGCACAAATCATCTGCAGGCAGTCAACCCATTCTCGGTCTACTCTAAGCATTCTTGAGTTGGGTTTTGACTTCTTCTCATGGTGTAGTCAATTAACACAAAAATATTGGGTGAGTTTAACACTCCACGAGGATTTACAGCAAACCACCCCCAAATTGACACGTGGCAATTGGGGCCCACATGTCAGGGAAAAAACTTGTGTCTCTCCTCTCTCTTGCGCTCTGCTCTCCATCTCTCTGCAACCCCATGCTCACCTCAACCCCCTCTCTCTCTAACACCTTGGCTCATGTTCTGACAAGCCTAATTCAATTCATCTCTCCTTCAAACTGAAGTCCTTCAAGCTTGACTCCGCCATCTTCGCCTGCACCCTATCCATGCCTCACCTCCCCGACTGCCGTGCCTTCCCCCTCTTCCTCCGCAGCCGCAACCGGCGACCTCAACGACGGTGAAGAAGCACTCCCGAATCTCGTGGTCGATCTAGAAGCTGCTGTGTTCGATCTTCAAGCCGAAGACGAGCTCTACCCTGATGTTCAGCATCGGCGGTATGTACACGCGCGTCGTCGGTGAGGATGATGGGTTTTACGTTGGGTACAACAAGTTCGACATGTTGACCACGATTCTGGAGTCCCCGGAGGTTGAATATCTGGGGAAGTTGTCGCCGGAGATGGATCGGAGGCAATGGCGACTAGAAAGAGCAGTGCTAGTCGTGTATCGGGCATGAGCGAAGGTGTTAGAGAGAAATGGGGTTGAGCGTGGGGTTACAAAGAGATCGAGAGCAGAGTGCGTGAGAGAGAGGAGAGAGACAAGTTTTTTCCTTGATATGTGGGCCCCAATTGCCACGTCCCAATTGCCACATGTCAATTTGTGGGTGGTTTGCTGCAAATCCTACGTGGAGTGTTAAACTCACCTAATATTTTCTTGGCCCAGTATGGCTTAGTTGTCCAGTGTTCGGAGGAGTGGCTTAATTCTTTTTTAAAAATTGAGAGAGTGCAAAGGTATTTTGAGAAGAAAGTTTTTCTTCCCTCTCTCAAGAAAATACCTCTGAGTTTAACGCAGTTTAAGGACTTACTCTGGTCTAGACCCCACAAATAAATATAAATAATATGTGGGGCTAAAACCACCAAAGAACCTAAATTATGCCCACTCCGACTTATTTATCCTAAATTTGCCTACATGGACGCAAAAAAACAAACAATGTTAACATGGTGCCCACATGACTTAAGTAAAATAAAAACAATGTTGTTTTGACAGAAAAATATCTAAAGAAATCTTGATAGAGAGTAAATCTATAGTTTTGGGATTTTTTATGTCACAAGAAAAAGTTTAAAATAAATATGTCATAGTGGGGGAAAAATGATGTTTTTGATGTCACAGAAAAAAAAGTTTAGAGTTAATGTATCACAGTGAGCATAATTTAGAGTTTTTCGTGGCTTTTTTTCTGAATAGGTGAGCTCCTTCTTCTGTGTGAACAAAAGATGTCTTCCTTCTACAATAAATTAAGCATGCCAAAGAATCCAACATGCAGGATAAATTGGACTTGGAGAAGGCAACAAAGTCACGCGTAATTAATTCTTTCTTCACACTTGTTGAACCATCTGCCAACAATTCTCATACACCAATTTTTTACTCCAACGTGGCCAAGTTCACACATTCTTATCGGTCGGGTTCATTTTACAGGTTCAAACTCGAGATATATTTTAATAGATAAAATTAAGCTTTTTATTTGGACATCTCCTTTGCAAGAGCATTTCTCGTTGCTGTAGCAACTTTACCTTCATCTCTAGCAAAGAATTTATCGGACTGAGCACTTTGCTTTGCGACCCAATATGTGAGTTAGCACGCAAAGAAGAAAAATTTAGCTTTCTATCAGCCATTTCTATCTATTTTGAAATATTTTTTTGAATTTTCTATGAAAAGAAAAATGGAAGACTAGGTTTTTTCTATCAAATAAAGAAATTTTTACTTAGCACAAATATTTTCTGAATTATTTATCAACAAAATGAAAAATTAAGCATTTTCTAGAGAAAACCGGCAAGACGACAATGCCTGACTTAAAATAGGCCAATGGGTGGACCGTCACAAAATTTTGACTATTATTCTTGTCATTTCATATCTTTCTTGAAATATTTGACAAGGCTACAAATTAATTATTTAATTGAAACCTTTTAGGAGTTCAGATTTCCAAGCTTCAATGGCGCAGGAAGTGATATTGTTGGACTTTTGACCGAGCCCTTTCGGGATGAGGGCCAAGATTGCCCTGAGAGAGAAGGGCATGGACTTTGATCTAAGGAAGGAGGATGCTTTGAGCAACAAGAGCCCCCTGCTCTTGGAGATGAACCCGGTCCACAAGAAAATCCCCGTCCTCATCCACAACGGCAAGCCGGTTTGCAAGTCCCTCGTCCTCGTCCAGTACATCGACAAGACTTGGGGTCATGGGTCCCCTCTCTTGCCCTCCGATCCTCACGAGCAGGCCCATGCCAGGTTTTGGGCCAACTATGTAGACAAGAAGGTAGGACAATGATGCCCAATCTTTCATACATTTCCTTATTAATCGTGCTTAACGTCAAAACATGAAACGGTGGTGTAGATTACAGTGGTGTGAGCGGTGTGGACATTGACAGGGGATGCCCAGGAGGCGGCGAAGAAGGAGTACATCGAGTACTTGAAGGTGCTGGAGGGAGAGCTCGGTGACAAGGCTTACTTTGGAGGTGAGAGGTTTGGGTGTTATAATTATATTATCCATAATGTGATCCCATAATTAGTTTATTATTGCCCACATTAATTTTGTCGACATTTATTGAGCGCATTTAAATACGTGATAACTATGATCGCCAAATATTAAGATAATTATCTTGATAAGAGAAGTTATCTATAAGGGTATGAATTAGGATATAAATAGATCATCTAAACCAAACCCTTTTATAATTTTAAGATCAATCTCTCATTCATTGATCTGAGATATCGGAAAACACACCATCAACGTTGAAAGGGCAATTGGCTAGAAGTACCTATCGACGATCGTCAAAGCTCCGCATATTAGATTCTTATTTTCATCAATGGCCGGAGGTTAGTACAGATTCTTCACGTTTCCGCAAAAGATTCTGATTATACATGATTTTGTTTATACATGAATAATCGGAAACTTTAGTCTTTCGCTATAGTTAAATTTCTAATAGTTGATATCAGAGCAAATTTATATCTCTGCCTTGATGATTTTTGTGGGACTTTTGATTAAATTAAAAATCGGAGCTTTTATGGGCAAAAGAGAAATTGGCGATATCGGTCAAAATCGGACAACCCACCACTCAGCTTTGGACCAACACAGTCGCACTGCCATGGGCAACAAAAGCCCTATGTTAATTCGGTATTATGGTGATTGCCGGACGTGAATTGGGCGGCGAAAGTTGTAGTGATTAGGGTTTGTGTTTTGGCTAAATTTTGATTAATTCTGGGTAATTTCTTGGCCGTTTTCAACGATTCTTGGACCTATGCGGTTGCGCTGGCATGATCTCGAAAACTCACCAATTATTTTGGTCCATGGTGGGTTGCCGGAGGAGAATCGGGCAGAGGAAGGCACGGCAAAGGAAGGATTGCGCAATAAAGGCGCACGCTTGCGTGAAGGCCAAGCACGTGTGATCCTACGTGTGTTGTGCATGCAGCAGCATGGTGGCTTGGACGCGTGTGCTATACGCACCTGTACGGATCCTAATGCATTAATTACTGTTCTGCCCTTCCTATTTAATTTTACTATTTTGCCCCTCTTTTTTAAAAAAAAAAAATTTTCTATTTTACCTTTTTGGCAGCTGGACTTTACCGTTATGCCCTTGTCCGCGTAATTTTTACAATTTTGCCCCCCCTTGGTGCTTTTATTTACTGTTTTGGCCTTGGGTACATAATGTACAGTTTTGCTCTTGCATGCAATTTGGTGAATTTTATGCATGTAATTAAATGTCTAGTGATCCATATAGTTTTAATTAATTAGAGAGTAGCCACATAATCTTTAATTAGTAAAAATTATATATTAAGAGCCTTCGAATCACATTTAGAAAATGACATTGATTGTAATTAATCGTATGAATATAATGAATTTTATCCCACATGAATTTTCATTGTATTAATATGATTAATTAGGATGAATTATCATATTATTTTTCTTAATTTACCCACAGGGATTAAGAAAAAGAATATAATATGGTAGTTTCTTCATAAAATAATTATGAATCTATTTAAATTAAAAACTTAGCCCATAGACAGTTTTTATGTTATGTGATTCATATTTGTAACATATTTTACATTGGTAAAGCATGATATATGTTTGATGTACCTCAAATTTTGTGACGTGAGCATGTATGTTTGATATGCAGTTTTACAGCAAGTGAATATCTCTAAATTTAAGAATGATGTTTCCATGCTGAATGGTAAAAACTATAAAGTTTGGAAGGAGTTAATCATTCTTCAATTTGGGTGCATGGATATTGACTATGTTATAGAGAAAGACGAACCGCTTGCTTCTTCAGACACGAGCATTACAGCTGAGAAGCCCTTTATGAACAATGGAAGCAGAACAACCGCCTTAGTGTGATGTTCATAAAGACTAAAATATCCCCTAGTATCCGTGGTTCGGTCGCTCAGCATAGCAAAGCTAAGGCTTTGTTGGATGCCATCGATGTGCAATTTGAGACATCAAAAAAGGCGCATGTCATTATCCTGATCATGAAGTTTTCATCACTAAAGCTTACTAGTGTTAGAGGTGTACATGAGCACATCATGAAGATGAGAGACATTGTGGCTCAGCTGAAGAACCTTGAGGTTGAGATATCTAAGTTTTTTCTTGTGTATTATATTCTGAACACTCTTTCACAACAGTATACACCTTCAAGATCTCTTATAACACACATAAGAATAAATTGTCAATTAATGAACTCATGACCATGTGTGTTCAAGAGGAAGAAAGATTGCTTATGGAATCAGGAGAGAGTGTTCATTTAGCAGCACAAGAAAAGCATAAAGAGCGAGGCAAGCAGAAGGGAAAAGGTAAAATATCTCCCCAAGCTGACAATGAGAAGGAATCCAAATGCTTCTTCTGTAAAGAGAAGGGGCATATGAGGAAGGATTGTATCAGATTTAAGGCTTGGTTCGAAAAGAAAGATAATCCAACATCTTGTGTCTATTATGGATCTAATATGGCTGATGTAAGCCACAACACTTGGTGGATTGACTGCGGATCTACAATCCACATTTCGAATTCCATGCAGGGTTTTCAAAACTACCAGAAACAAGTGAGAAGTGAACAAAGCATCTATTTAGGAAACAAGATGCGTTCGAATGTGGAAGTGTCGCGACCTACCTCACGAGGGCCGAACTCAATGAGGCGGGTTTAGAGATAAGTGTTCATGAGATGGTTCATATGGCACCTCATTAAAAATGATTTTATTGAAATATAAATCTTTTGACTATCCATATGATCCATTGATCATGAACGTGGATCTTCCCTAAATCCATATCTCACGTGACAGCAGATCAATTTTATCTTTTTTAGGAGTCGCCACTAGCTTAGGTCGGGGGTCAGCTAGAATACCCAACCGAAATGCGGGAATTTCATTTACGAAAACCAGAGATCAAAGGTTCGGGGATTAACTTACGTTAATATTTCTATTAACGCCCTTTCAGTACCGCTAAACTTAACATGGTTGTTATCTAAATTGTCATGCATTTGTTCTTTACCATTTTCATGTTTAAAGTCTTAGTCCACTAGGTGATCATGCATCTTGTTTTTGTATTTTTATTTAAGATTCTAAACTAATCCTATCTTGGTCTAGAAAAAGAAAGAAACAATCAATTGTATTGAAAGACATTTCGTAAAGTAAACACTCGAAGTATTGAAAAGACGAGCTAATTCTAAGTGCTAGAAAGTAAAAACCCGCAACTCGTCGGGTGTTTATTACAACACAAATTGAAAACCCGAGACATGATCGGGGATGAATGAATTGAATTTGAAACCGGATCGGGCATCGGTTTATCGCTACCATCAAATGAGTACAAATTGAGACCGGATTGGACATCGGTCAATCGCCTTGGCCTTTTTTCAATTTTGGAATATCTCCCATGAACCGTCTCTCGGGTGTCGGTGTTTACATTCATAACATTCACGCATGACAAACGATACCCAAAAGAACAACCAATGAAAAACAATGATGCAAACAATTCACTAATTAAGCACGGGCCTCGGGATCGGCCTTTGTTTTTCATGCATTTCGATCCATCACCCACCTAATCATCTAATATTATTTGATTAATGATTAACGATAATGGGCTACCATTTGCATTCACAAAACGGCAACTTATATCAATTAACCCCTAAAGTCGGGTTCTAAATGACCACAATGGGTTACCCACCGAACATACACTGGGCCTAACATTCATCTAACAAACACATGCATAGCAATGAAATAAGCATGCATTCAGGCCCATGGGCCTTATTTTGAAGTCAATCAAGCAATGATAAGTGGGCTTTATAAAAAGACCACTTATCTAGTTATTATCAAATTCGGGTTGCTTCTGTTCAGATATGATTAACTAACCTAATGACGTCCAAACGAAGTGATTCAGGTGTCATTAGAAATCTTATGAAATGAGGATCAAGAGTCAAGAAGACCATTTTTTTCTAAATCCTCACGGATTTTCCCGAAAATATCAAATTTGATCTCAGTGACAGGCTGGACTCGGTTCTGTTATGGATTTTAAAATAATGGCAGGAAAAATAACAAACCTTATCAAAACCACGTGGAAATTTTTGTGCAGTTAGGATTCCCCTTGTGTAACAACTTTCATGTTTTGAGTTTTTGCTAAAAAGTCCTCCAAATTTTTATAAAATTCGGTTTTCGTGAAGGACTCAATTGCAAATGAAATTTTAACCCGTGGAGATCTTTTTATGAGATTTTAAGCAAATTGACCCTCCAAAAATTGCTATTAGGCCCTCAAAATTTCCATTCAACATAATGAGACCCTAATGAACAACTTTTTAATTTTGATTTTTTGCAAAAAAGGGCTCTAACTTTATCAAATTCAAAGAAACATCTTTTGAACTCCAAAGGATTGAAAATCAGATCTGGACACAGATATTGATCAGATTGTGAAAATTCCCTTTGAAAATTCAAATGACCTCCGATTTTGATGAAATTAGTGTCAATAGAAAGATCTCGATCTCAGTGTGAACTTTTGTGAAGAAAACTTTTCATATTTCGAACACCCAAATTTATGAAAATCGAAGAACACATGAAGGTCAGTCTGAAACTAGTCTATCACCAGATTCATACATACATGACGTTGCAAATCGTACAAAGCTAGCATGCTTGTAATTTTATGAAAATTTTATGATGAACAGATTAAGATGTACTCTACAACTTTCATGAAGAAAGTTTTTTCAAAAAATGATCGTAGAAAATCATAAAAAATCATCAAACAGCACAACATCAATCAGGAAAATATCAGAACAGACTTAAACATCATATTCCAGATTCTGGTCCTAACTTCTAAAGGTGTTTTGACATAGCAAATCAAGTCCGATTGAGGCAAGCAATATATTAAATCGAAGCTTAAGACGCGTTTTACGATTCTCTAGTTTGTCACTTCATCAGATTTCGACATTAACAAGCTCAAATCATCATCTCAAACATGCAGGTTTTCTTGGACACGAATTTGCAGAATCACGTTCAAGTGCTCTTACCTTGTTTAACAATGCTCCAACGCGTGATCGAGCGATCCAGCCTCCGTATTCAAATCAAGAACACCACGGAGAAGTCTTGGAAAGCTCAGCCAACCTATGATAATAGATTGCACAAAATATGGTGAGAATCAATCCGTTTTCTCACGGATGAACTGTAATGGAAAATCGAATCAAAGAACGTGATCCGGTAGCTGTTCAACGAGCAAATGAACACCACAGCCGCACGGAGATGTTGAAAAACGTCGCTGGAGGTTCGGGATTGCTGAGGAGGACACCGATCAGCTGGTTCAGCTGCTTGAACCAGCTGATCACATCACCGGCAGCAGCGTCGGTGATATTGCTGAGAAGAAACAAAACCGCCGGAATAGCAAGCTCCGGCCACCGACACGGACAGCTGGTGTTGCGACTAGCCTTGGGCCACCGTGGGGGACGACGGTGAAGTGCTGGTTTGCCGAAAAACGGCTGGTGAAGAGACGAGATGGCCGGCGGCCAAGAGAACTAGAGAGAGAGATACGTGAGTTTAGAGAGAGAGAGAGAGAGAGAGAGAGAGAGAGAGAGAGAGGAGAGAGAATTCAGATTTGGAAAAATGAGTCCCCCCCAAATTTTGGAGGGAAAAAACATTATATACCCCCATCAACTTTAAATCCTAGCCCTTAGATTAATCCAATGGCCCAACATGCATTTTTAATGATTAAAAAATATTCTTTAAGGGCTAAGGATTAGTGACATGGCATCATGGATGGACGTGATCAATTCTAAATGAATGGCCACGATTGATTTGTTCATCCCCTAATTAATTTGTTTAATTCTTGAAGAAGGGCATTTTAGTAATTTCTCTTAGGGGCATTTTCGTAATTTTCAATTAAGGGCATTTTTGTCATTTTTGGGCTCAAAAGGACGTGGCCGGCCTAGATTAGTCAGGATAGATCGTCGATCGCCGGATTTTTGACCGGAAAATGGTTAGTTCGATCAGACCGTTTGAATTTGAATCAAACCGGGTTGAGCCGATTAGTCTTGAATTTGGCCTGATTGAACTGGTTCAATCCTTGATTCCATTTATTCCTATTTTGTGCAATTTGGTCTCTATCATGATTAATTGACCCCATTAATATCGGATTTGATCAAATTGGATTGAACCGATTCGAAATTCATGCACAAATTGATCCAATTTAACTTGTTTGTCTCAATTGATCTTGAATTTGGGTAATTGCATGGCTAAGAATAGACTAACAAATTTAATTGAAATCCAATTAACCAAATTGAGTCTCAATTCATCAAATTGAATATTAGTCTAGAGTGGGTCAAGTTGAATTGCACTAATCGGATCAAATACTCTTAGACTTCTTAATCATTGAATCACTAAATTGATCAAATTGACTCAAATTCATGTGAATCTTCCAAAATTGATTTTGAATTTGGACTTCATATAAGAAATTAGGCTCATTCGTGCCTCAATTGCACAAATCATGAAGAATCGATCCAAATCACTGATTAGGGCCTAAATTGGGAGTTTTTGTATTTGGCTTGGAATCACAAAATTGGTTCAAAAATTGAATATAAGATGACCTCTAGATCAAATGTCGTGAAGAAGACTAACCTAAAAAATGACTAGAAATGAAGTAATTTCATTTTTGACCGATTTGAACCAAATTCCGCAAATTGGGAAAAAGTTGATTCCAAATCAATTTTTGTAAAATTTCAAATGCCAAAGGTAAATTGAATGTAAAATAAGATGATTTTTGGATTTTTGTATTTTTCAATTTTTTTGGTCAAAGGTTTGACCAAAAGTCAAACCCTAGTTGACTTTTCACTAGGAGCTTGATTTTATGATCAAATCTTTGAATTTTTCTTGAATTTTCACTTCTAAAGTGAAATTGGACTTGAAAGGAATCTTTTTATGCAAAAAGCCCCAATTTGACCAAGGGTTGACTTTTGGTCAAAGAGTTGACGAAAAAGTCAACGCGAAAGTCAACCATTTGACTTTTCGGTTTTTTGCATGAAATGAATAGAAAATCATCTACAGAAGCTAGGCCAACAGACAGAATTAAAAAAAACGATACTTCTTGTTCAAGAAACAGGCTTCGTCGCGATCGAAAACCATAATCTCGAATTTTCTATTTTTAATGACGCGTCGGCTAAAAATTAGGTGCCAACAGGAAGCTATTGGAACATGTAGCTTAGTTCTCAATAGTGGCTTTGTTTTGGATTTGGAAAGGACTTTTATATTCCTAGTTTCTCTAGAAACCTAATTTTAGTTTCAAGACTTGTACCATCGGGTTACTCCTTTAACTTTTCATATTCAAACTTTAGTTTATCATTTAAATCTGAAATTGTTGGGAGCGATATTTTATTTGATGGTTTTTTCCAAATTAATTTACAAGACAATGCCTTTTATAATGCGATGCATGTTCATGAAACGTTGGTATAAAACGATGTATTGTGAATGAAGATTCCTCTATGCTGTGGCATCGAAGATTGGGACATATCTCCATAGATAGAATTAAATGATTAGTAAATGATGGAGTACTTAGTACTTTGGATTTTATTGATTATGATACTTGTGTGGACTGCATAAAGGGAAAGCAGATCAACAAGACAAAAAAAGGTGCCAAGAGGAGTACAGATATATTAGAAATCATACATACAAATATTTATAGTCCTAATATAGACTTGTGTGGTCAGAAGTATTTTATCTCATTCATAGATGATTACTCACGTTTCATGTATCTTTACTTGCTTCATAATAAGAACGAAGCGTTAGATGCCTTTTAATGTATTTAAAACCGAAGTGGAGAAACAATGCGGTAAGCAAATTAAGATTGTGAGATCAGATAGAGAAGGTGAATGCTATAGTAGATTTACTAAAGATGGATAAGTACCTGGTCCGTTTGTGAAGTTTCTTTAAGAGCATGGGATAATTGCCCAATATACTATGCCTGGTTCTCCGGACCAAAATGGTGTAGAAGAAAGAAGAAACTGAACTTTATTGTATATGGTGCGGAGTATGTTTAGCAACTCCAAACTTCCTAAATCCTTATGGATCGAAGCTCTTAAGACAACTGTGTACAAATAGAATCGAGTTTCAACCAAAGCTGTTCCAAAGATACCTTTTGAGTTATTTAAAGGTTGGAAACAGAGTTTAAGACATGTACACATTTGGGGATACCCGTCTGAAGTAAGAGTTTATAATCCACAAGAAAAGAAGTTAGACCCAAGGACTACAAGTGGGTATTTCATTGGATATGCTGAAAAGTCCAAGGGATACAGGTTTTATGGTCCATCTCATACCACTAGGATTGTGGAATCGAGGAACGCTAAGTTTCTTGAAAATGACTAGATCAGTGGGAGCAATCAATCTCGGAATTTTGTTTATGAGAAAGATCATTTAGATGCTCAACTTTCCACCTCAAGTAATAGATTGGTTGTTGTTCATAATGCCCCTTTAGTTCAACCGGCTATTGAACAATCAATCATTGAGGTTCCACAACTTGCTGATGTGAAACTTGCTCAAGTTTCTTGAAAATGACTAGATCAGTAGGAGCAATCAATCTCGGAATTTTGTTTATGAGAAAGATCATTTAGATGCTCAACTTTCCACCTCAAGTAATAGATTGGTTGTTGTTCATAATGCCCCTTTAGTTCAACCGGCTATTGAACAACCAATCATTGAGGTTCCACAACTTGCTGATGTTGATTTAGTGGATCTAGTTGCTCAGCAATTACCAAAAACTGTTGAACAATCAGTTGAACAACATACACCTCAAGAGAATGTTGATGCAACATTAAGAAGATCGACGAGAATAAAGAAATCAGCAAAACCTAGTGATTACATAGTGTATCTACAAGAATCTAATTATAATGTTGGAGCTGAGAATGATCTTGGAACGTTTTCGCAAGCTATGAGTTGTGATAAATCCAATTTGTGGTATAATGCCATGAAGGATGAGATGAGTTCTATGGCATCTAACGAAGTCTGGGATTTAATTGAGTTGCCTAATGGTGCGAAGGCCATTGGTTGTAAATGGATCATCAAAACTAAGAAGGACATATTAGGTAACATTGAAAGATATAAAGCTAGATTCATTGCCAAAAGATTCACTCAAAGGAAGGGAATTGATTGCATGGATAACTTTTCTCCTGTATCTAAAAAAGATTCTTTTCATATTGTTTTAGCATTGATTGCCCATTTTGACATGGAATTACATCAAATGGATGTGAAAACGGCATTCCTCAATGGAGAACTGGAGAAAAAGGTTTATATGAAACAATCAGAAGGATTCTTCTCTAGTAATGGTGAGCACTTGGTGTGCAAGTTTAAGAAATCTATATATAGCTTGAAACAAGCATCCCGCCGATGGTACTTAAGTTTCCATGATGTCATCTCTTCATTCGGTTTTGTTGAGAATGTCATGGATCAATGTATATACCAGAAGGTCGGTGGGAGCAAAATTTGTTTCCTTGTTCAGTATGTGGATGATATTTTACTTATAACCAATTATAAGGGGTTGCTACATGAGATAAAACAATTTCTCTCTAAGAGTTTTGACATGAAAGATATGGGTGAGGCATCTTATATCATTGGCATTAAGATCAATAGGAATAGGCCTCAAGACATTTTAGAATTGTCTCAAGAAACCTGTCACGCCCCGAACTTCACGAGCACGCGACACACCTCTTTGGTCGAATATCGCGACGTCCCAGGATACCGCCGACTCAATTAAGCACATCAGAGATTTAAAGCATCAGCGAAAGCCACAAATACCCAGACAATAATTGACCAGGGGTAAAAGGGAGAATAGACATCTATTACTTATCCAAACTTATACAATATCCACCATATACAATCCACATAATACATATGCACACCGAACCTCTAAACTATGCACCACTGATACCAAAAAGATCAGTAGCCTAAGTACCCTAACGGTAAAAAATGAAACACTTCAAAAGGCCTACACTCAACCCCTACACTAGCCCCTACGCCCTCTAGATGGCGTCCACTCCGAGTCCGACTCCTCAGGACCCGAGTCTGAATCTCCTTGAGCTACCTGCTCCTCTGAGGACTCTGAATCAGCCTCGATCTCTTGCGAGTTGTCCTCATCACCCGACTCCATCGGAACCTCAATCTGCTCCTTCTCGTTAGACTCTTCTTTCGGCTCTTCCTCTAGCTCATTCTCTGGCTCGTCCTTTGGTGCGTCCTCTGGTTCCATTTCCAGGTCTTCTTTTGGCTCATCTTCGGGTTCTTCTTCCGATGCCTTTTTAGGTTCTTCCTCAGGGTCTTCTTTTTCTGGTTCCTCCTCTAGTATTACATCGAGATCCACTTCCATAGGATCATACCCTGCCTGTGATTCCTCCGGCTCTGGATTAGGCTCAACCACTAGAGGTTCAGGTGTTGCAAGTGCAGGCTGATGTCTAGAATGGGCGAGACTAATATCCAGGCTAGTCATCTCACCGTTATGAGGGGGTATGGCTAATGGATCCCAATACCTTACTCTATCAAACGGAACATCAAATCCACGGACGGGACCAAACTCATCCATCTCGTCCTTGAACATCTAAGCGGTGTAGGTGTGGACCTGCCAAAGAGGTAGTCCTACGTCTACCCAGACTACAGTAGTATGTTTGACCCAGGTCATATTTTCGTCTATCGGGTACTCTACAACATTATGGTCGATGTGCATCGGAATCTCAAAACGCTGTGGCGGCGGCGGTGGAAGGTTCATTGCTCATGCCGGGGTTCTGAAATTATTTGGTTGAAACAACCATGAGAACAAATATCAATAATTTCACACCCTAAACCCCACCTAAGCTAACACGTAACTCCAGACAAGTCCAAACACAATCACACTTAACCACCACATAACAGGCACATAATTTATACTTACTTAGGCTTTTAATGCGTACAACCTGCACGTTAGCCACAATAACACAATTTTCTAACTACATGCACATTCCAAATACATTTCACGCCCAATACACAAGTCGAATACATGGCATTTCATTTCCACATTTCACGCACTAGTTCATGTCTCACCACACTATTTTCACTCGACTTGCCAGTGACCCGCGTAATAGTATCGCCTCAGGTTCACTGTCAATTCACGGTCCACACATGACCATCTCATTTTTACAACACTTGCTAGTGACCCGCGTAATAGTACCACCTTAGGTCCACTATCAATTCACGGTCCACACATGACCATTTTATTTTCACAACACTTCTTAGCCAGCGTAATAGTACCACCTCAGGCTCAATATCTACCACCTACGTTATAACCCGCGTTGAAGTACACGCCTCAGGTTGGCCGTGTTCCGGTAATACCGGACATCGTCTCGCGTTTACGTACCGCCTCAAGATGGCACGATTCCCCACGTAATAGTACCGCCTCAAGATGGCACGATTTCCCACGTAATAGTACCGCCTCAAGGACTTTCGTGACCACACGTACAACACCTCACACCATTTCTCATTTATTCACTCGCTCTATTTACACGCCAACATGCTAATTTACCAGCCGATCAAATTCGGCCCATACATGCATCAAACCTCACGCATTTCACATGCTCAATTAACACCCAATCATGCCCAATTGCCAGTCAATTCAATTCAGCCCATGCGCGCATATAACGGCCCACATTTAAATCAATCAATTCACAATTCAATAAACATACAAGGCCGCCATCGGGCCCACAATCACAGCCATAATCATGGACATAAATTCAATATTTCCATGCTTATTTCAAGCCATATCAAACACCACAAACTAGCCACATCACAACACACCAACCCGACACAATTTAATCCCTAAATCGAGCCATATGCTCATCAATGTGAGCCACAATTTTCAGCACCCAAGTCAGCATCAATTCAGTCCCAAACCATCACCATTTCACCCACAAATCAGCCAACATCAACCCTTAATTCAGTCCACACAAAACAGCCCTTAACAGCCCCTAATTATGTCCATCGGTACCTGATATCCTAAATAGGGTTTAGGAGGCGACTTACTTGGAATCTTAAGCTAGTTCGGTTGAGGGGAAAGGGACGTCAGTCAGCGGCCACATGGCGACGGACAGTGATGGTGAGCGGCTCAGCGGACTGCAGCAGCTGGTTGGACGGTGGTTGGTCTTCTACGGCTAGACAAGACCGAAGAGGCTGGTGGGGGAGGTGATTCGGTGTAGGGAAAATAGGGGAGGGAGAGGCGGTGAGGTGAGCGGCGTTGGTGAGGCGAGCAACCACGGCGGCGGCGACGGCGGCTCCGGTCGCGGTTGATCCGGTTAGGCAGGAGGATGGCGGTAGCTGCTAGCGGGGTCGGATGGCCACGGTCACGGTTAGGAGGGGGTGGCTCGGTCGTGAGGGAGAGTGAGAGAGAGAGAGGTGCCAAGAGAAGAGAGAGAATGAGAAGGAGAGAGAGAAGTTTGAGTTAAATAGGCTAAGGTCAATTATTTGTGTCTAATACACATGCCAAATGACCATCATACCCTTCTCTCTAAAATCCAATCAACGGCCAAGATTCGATCTTATCTTAAGATTGACGGTCCGGATTAATCCTTGTAAAAAATATCTAGGGGCAAATTTGGAATTTCACAAAATTCCCAAAGGCAAAATTATCCAAAAATCTCTATTTCTAAAGCTAGTGTGAAATGACCAAAATGACCCTCTCGCATTATACTTGGCCTTAACAAAATCTCAGGGGTAAAACGGTCATTTTTCATTTCTCGCCAGAATTCGAATTTTCTAAGGGATTCGGACAATTTTAAGACTGACTAAGCTAATAACAACGTCGTCCAACTATCTTGTCGTAACATTCATAGTTTTCGGGGGCCTAATCTTGGTCTTTAATTAATGACCAAATTTAATTAACGTAACTTGAGTATATCTCGAACTAACGGGTGGCTTTTGGAAAAATTCGCACATTTGACCCATGGCCAATACTAAATCAAGCCATGTTCAAGTTTACTCGGGTCGTGATGACCTCAGTTGTCACTTAATCGCGAGGATCGATCGTTAGTTCCGACGGGCGCGATCGTTTGGTATAGGTTTAGGGTCATTCGTCAGTTTATCTCGTGGTCAAGCGGAATCATCCGCAATCCACTACTATGATAGCGGCGAATTGATCCCTAACTATCCTTGGATCGGCCTACATTGGCTCAAAATGTCATCTCGACAATTTTTATGGTCAAAAATTGATTCACGATCGAGTTTCTTTAGTCGCGCGAATTTAAATCCCTAGTTAGCCTTTTCCTAACAGTTAGTATCCCATGGGCGATCAATTCCGAGCAAGATCTAACTATAAGCACGTTCAATAACCATTCATTTCATAAATCTCAAGAGGGTCGGATTTCAGAATGTCACAACTCTTCCACCCTTATAAAAATTTCGTCCTTGAAATTTACAATTCAAACTAACTACTCAAACAAATAGGGGTATTAACGTTGCATTAGCTCTTTACTATCCCACGTTACACCTTCTGTCCCGTGATGTTCCCAAACAATCTTGACCATCGGGATCGTCTTGTTCCTTAAAACTCGTTCTTTCCGATCTTCGATCCTTATTGGTCTTTTGATATACGACACCCTGTCATCCACCTCTATCTCTTTATAATTCAATACATGGGTTGGGTCCGATTCATATTTTCTCAGTATTGATACGTGAAACATATTATACACTTGCGACAAATTTGGCGAGAGTGCAAGGCGACAAGCTAAGTCTCCAATCCTTTCCAAAACCTTAAAGGGTCCCACGTACCTCGGACTCAACTTCCCTTTCTTGCCAAACCGAGACAATCCTTTCATGGGCGATTCCTTAAGAAATATGTGATCCTCTACTTGAAATTTCAAAGGTCTTCTCTTTCTGTCTGCATAACTCTTTTGACGGTTTTGAGTTGTTTTCAGCCTCTCATGAATTACCTTAACAGCCTCAACTGATTGTTGAACTAATTTTGGCCTAGTTATACTTTTTTCTCCCACTTCGACCCAACATACAGGCGTTCTATATGCTCTGTCATATAGCGCTTCAAATGGCGCCATCTCGATACTCTGCTGAAAACTATTATTGTAGGAAACTTCTGCTAAGGGCAATTGCTCTTTTCCACTTGCCCTGAAAGTACAACACACATGCCCGAAGTATATCCTCTAAAGTCCAAATTGTCCTCTCATACTGGCCATCCGTTTGTGAATGGTAAGCTGTACTAAACTGCAGCTTTGATCCTAATGCCGTCTACGGACTTTTTCAAAAATTGACGGTAAATCTAGGATCACGATCTGAGGTAATTGTCACTGGCACCCCATGTAAACAAACTATTTGTTGTACATATAACTCAGCATACCGATCCAATGCGAAGTCCTTTCGCACGGCCAAGAAGTGTGCTGACTTTGTCAATCTATCGACAATCACCCAAATGGAGTCATGGCCTCTTTGGCTTCTTAGTAATCCCATAACAAAATCCATAGTAATATGTTCCCATTTCCACTCTGCGCCTTCACTTGCTGGCACATCAAACACTTGGCCGTGTGCTTAGCTATGTCCACCTTCATACCATTCCACCAATAATACTACCAGGATGGATACTATAACTACTACGATGCGCTTCCGACAAGATTTCTTTTTTAAGTTCCGCATCGTCAGGCACGCATAATCGTCCATGGAACTTTAATATCCCGTCTTTGGATATCTGAAAATCCGACTTTCTCTTGGTAGCATCCATTTCCAGAATCCTTTAAATTTCTTGGTCCACAGATTGTAAAGCCTTAATCTTAGTCTGGATTTCTGGTTCGATTCTTAAAGTGGCAAACAAGCTCGAGACTTGACTTACTTTGAATCTAAACTCCGAGTCTCGCACTCCTTCCAATAAAGTCCATTTCTTGACCATTAAATGTGTGATGCTTGACTTCCGACTCAATGCATCGGCTACCCGGTTGGCCTTTCCGGGGTGATATAAAATATCACAATCATAATCCTTAAGTAATTCCATCCATCGACGCTATCTCATATTCAGCTCCTTTTGAGAAAACAAATATTTCAAAATCTGATGATCCATATATATTTGGAAGTTCTCTTCACATAAATAATGTTGCCAAATCTTAAGGGCGAAAATAATCGTAGCTAATTCCAAATTATGCGTCGGATAATTCAGTTCATGCGGCCTCAACTGCCTTTATGCATAAGCTACTACTCACCCATGTTGCATCAGCACACATCCTAATCCTTTCAACGATGCATCACTATAGATTTCGAAACCTCCAGATCCTAACGGAATAGTCAATACCGGTGCCGTCGTTAATCTATGCTTTAATTCCTAGAAACTTCTTTCACATCTATCAATCCATTCAAACTTCATTTCTTTCTTTAACAAACGCGTCAACGGCATTGCTATAGCCGAAAATCCTTCTACAAAATGTCTATAGTATCCTGCCAAACCCAAGAAGTTTCGAACCTAAGTTACCGTTATCGGTCTCGGCCACTTTATCACGACTTCAATCTTTGCCGGATCTACTGAAATTCCATCCCCTGATATCACATGTCCAAGAAAGGCTACTCGATTGAGCCAGAACTCGCACTTACTAAACTTAGCGTACAGTGCATGTTCCCTTAAGGTCTGCAAGACTTTACTCAAGTGGATCTCATGCTCTTCCGAGCTTTTCGAGTACACCAATATATCTTCTATGAAAACTATCACAAATTGATCCAAGAATTCTTTAAACACCCGATTCATTAAGTCCATAAAGGCAGCAGAGGCGTTCGTCAATCCGAACAGCATTACCATAAATTCATAGTGTCCATATCTCGTCCTAAATACCGTCTTTGGTATATCCTCTTTCCTAATCCTCAATTGATAATATCCCGTTCTCAAATCAATTTTAGAAAACACCGAAGGCCCATTATAACTGATCAAACAAATCATCAATCCTTGGCAGAGGATATTTATTTTTTATCGTTACTTGATTCAATTGCCTATAATTGATACATAACCTCAACGATCTATCTTTCTTCCTCACAAATAAAACTGGCACTCCCCATGGAGACGCACTTGGACAAATAAATCCTTTGTCCAATAACTCTTTTAATTCTGACAACGACATTCTATAAGGTGTCTTCGAGATTGGCTCAGTTCCAGGGGCCAACTCGATTACACACTCTACTTCTCTTTCTGGTGGCAATCCCGGCAATTCTTAAGGAAAAACATCGGGATAATCGCACACCACGGCTATGTCCTCTAGCCTCGGCTCCTCAACCGTTGAATCAACCACAGCCGCTAGAAATCCTTGGCACCCTTCGTTCAACAACTTAGTCATTTCTAGCGATGAAATCCATGGGATCGAGGTTCCCCCTCGATGTCCCACAAATTTGAATTTCAGATGTCCAACAGGATTAAATTAGATTACCCTGCTACTACAATCCATTACAGCCCTCTGCTTAGTTAACCAATCCATACCCACTATCACATCAAAGTCATACATCGCTAAAACCGCTAAATTAATTCTCTCTTCCCAATCACCAATTACGATCTTATAATTCGGACACCCCAACAAAACTAGCATCTTATCATTCATGGGAGTTGTAACACACGTCACAACATCAAGCAACTGCAGTTCTATACCAGTCAATTTAACAAACTGCTCTGATATAAATGAATGTAACGCCCCAGGGTCAAACAAAGCATACACAGCATAATCGCACAGAGAAACCGTACCTGTGATTACCCCCGGTGCGTTCTCAATTTCTCTTCCGGACATGGCGTACACCCGTCCTTGGGCCTATGGCCTATTCTGATTAGCTGACTGAGCAGCTCCAATTTGGTTCCCGTTCCGGGGTGGCGGCAACGCAGGCGATCTATTTTGCCTGATGTTGGGGCAAAACCTTATCTGATGACTGAACCCGTCACATTCAAAATAGGCTCCACCCCTACTCGGACAAGGTCCACTTCCATGTCTTTCTCCACATATCTGACATGGACCATTCTGAAGACGGGTCGGTTTCCCTATATTCCTTCTAGCAGGAGGAACACAATGTCGATTACCCGTCATTGGCCTTTTCCCTAAGTGACGATTATCCCTACCTTGGGCAAATCTTGACCCAGAAGCAGTAGTCCTATCCACCAAGTCCCGCTCAATCGCTTGAGCCCTATCATAGATCTCGTTATACTCTCTCAAATTCAACGAATTTGATGCAACCTCATCTGTACACCCCAATATCTCAAAAGCTTTTTCTAATTCCTCTACCCACAATGATGCAACCTCAAGGTCGCCCTTACCATTATACTTAGGAAGCTTTAATTTCATAAACTGCTCGACTAACTGGTGCATCTACCTATTCACATTCACCTGCCCCTGCCCTTGATTCCCATTATTATTATTGGTAGTAGCGGCCACAGCGGCCTCTGTAGCTTGGGCAATAGTGGCAGCTCGGGCAATAGTGGCAGCTCGTTCCTGAGTCTGCCGTCCTATCAAATTACCAATCTCTTCCAAGGTCCTCATGACCGCATCCATTCTCGGATCTCCTGCAGGTCGGGCTCATGAACTGGATGAACCCCCGGTTCCTCTACCTCGCGAACTCATCCTCACAATTTCTATCACTCGCCTACCTACTATAATTCCAATCAGGAATTAGAGACCTAGGCCAACTATACCAGTCTAGTCTAAGGCAGCGAATTAACACAATAATTCACTCAGCAGGTAATCAATCACAAAAGCACAAGGCCACAATCAATAAGGTCTGTGCACTTACCTCAGGTCCCGACGCACCTACATTTCAATTATTATAACAATCAATTCACTTAGCAATCATAACAAACAATTTGGAGGCACGCTTAGCTCATTCCACCCTATGACTCGCTAAGGTCTCCCTAGATTACTACCCCAGGGTCTTTGCTCCTTATCACTTTAGACTTCGACCAACTTAAATCGAGCTACCCTCGCTCTGATACCAATTAAACCGAGATGTCACGCCCCGAACCCCATCGAGCACGCGACACACCTCTTTGGTCGAATATCGCTGTCGCGACCCTAAAAATTTCTCTCAGGTTAATGGATTATTAAGACTAAGCTTAACTCGGGCCCTCCCAAGCCCTACCAATTCGCAACTTAGGATTTAAGTTCTTAACGTGCAAATGTTTTCATGCTTGGAGTCGCCACTAATCTATTTATGGTAGGTCGATTAGAAACCTAAATAAAACATAGGGAGATATGTTTTATTTCTACGAACCAGAGATTCTAAGCTCGGGGACTTGGTTACGCTAGATCTAGTCTAACGCCCTTTCGGTACCTTTTCTTTTCAAAAAAAAATGTCTTGCATGTAGTTTGGATCCATTTTATTGCCTAATCACTAACATGTGAAGTGTTCATGCGGGTGCGCAAACCACCAAAGTAACACCCAATAATCAAAACATTAAATAAATTGCACAATTGGGAGAATTACTTACCTCAAAGCAACGTAAGCATCTGCATTGTTAGCTAGAAAATCATATCAACAATCCTAATATGATTTCTAATTAACAAGCAGTTCACTCAATATTTTTTAGGATTTTCACTTATTTAAATGAAAGCTAATCTATATGTAATGACGTGCAAAAATTAACATGCGATTAATGCAGCCTAACATGCAAACTATATATCATGCGACAACGTGACCTAATTCTAATGACGGAAAAATGATTTATTTTTGGTATTTTTAAATGAAATTCGGAATAAAATAATATGCAATCTATCCTAGAGAAAATAATTGATCTATCCTAAAGTGATTCTTTTTTGGGATTTTTATTAAAATTCGAAATTATTAAATAACCTAAATAATCTGTTAGGAATAAAATAACACCTAATTTAAACTAGGAAATAAGTCATCTCAAGTCCCAATTTAAATTAAATAATTATCCTATCTTCTAGATATATTTAGGGTTCCCTAAACATGCAAAATTTCTGATTTAAATCTAACTAACAAATTTTTGGATTTTCTTTATTTAAAAGGAAAACAATTAAACAAAGATAGCAACCACATTCAAACAAAACACGCAATCCGCAAGATTTATTCAAATTCGGATAAGGCAAAGAAATCAAACTGACAATCATATCTATAGGGTTATAGATATTGACGGAAAGTTGATTGGTCAAATTTGGAAAGCAAATAAAATCTATTATCGTATCCAAGTGATTATGGACAAGATAACGATTTTCCGTATCGCCGCGTATCGTACCTTAGGGATAAGGTCGGATAGTCGTCCAGATACGTTGCCAAATTAGGAAAATTTCCCAATTTTGGGTATTTTTTTGAATATTGCGGATATCACAAAATTACCTTAAGATATCTAGCTATCCACCAAAATATTCACGAAATATTCAAACACCCGAAAACTAGGAAATTAAATGTTTGAAAGAAATATTCGGATAATCTTACCTAATTGGCGGATAGTTCCCAAATTTGAACTCGGATCGAACTCGGGATTGCAGATTGGGATGGTGACCGGCGGTGCGTCGGGAACGGCGGCTCGACGTTGGGAACGGCGGTACGACGAATCGACGGTGGCCGTGATAGATGGTGGCTCACGGTGCCTCGCGGCCGACGGTGGTGCTTCTTTATGAGCTCAGCCAAGGAGGGACCGAGGATGGTTTCTTGGCGTAGACTTGCGGTGTGGAGCTCTCAACCCAACTGATGGGAGCTGCTTCACGGTGCAGCCGAATTGATGAAGAACAAGCGAACGATAGTTCTGTATTAGGGAAATCTAGATAGCGACTCAATTTTCTGTTTGAGTAAAACCACTTGGCATGCTGAGACGATCACTAAAGAACCTGTGAAAGATAAAAACGAAAGTGCGATAGTGATGAGAGTTTGCAACTCTTTCGTTCGCTGCAACTGGAGAAGGCTATGACCAGCCAAGTGGAGCAAAGCGACGTTAGTAATAGCACGGGATTGATGTGGTGCAAAGCAGAGGGCGGCCAGGTCAACAAGGAGCTTCAGAACACTCGTGGGATGTTGGGCACGTTGCAGGGAGCAGAGAGAATTTGACTTTGAGGACTTCTTTGCGATGGGATGTTGAAACTCCAAGCGTAAGTCTCCTCCTTCACGTCTTTTCTTCCTTTCACATGCAGAAGTCGCTCCGAGAACCTGTTCGGTGGACGCTCCCCTCTCTCTAAAAATTATCTTCTGAAAATTATGAGAGACCCCACCCTCTTGAAAGACATAAACATATATTTATAGTATAAACCTAGGTCAAATAGCCGGGTCTTCTAGTCCTAATAGGCTTAGGCTTGGGCTTAGGCTTTAATCATTTAATTTCAAGTGGGCTGAATTAATGTGGGCTTTTATTTAATTAGGCTTGATGGGCTAATCTAAGCTCAAATTAAGACAACCAAACTCTTTTACGTGTGATTTTCGGCCCTTGCCTTCCGAGTGAGCCGAGTCTCGTTCGACACCCGAGCTCGATTTACGTGATGAATTTTAAGCTCGCTTGCAACCGTCGATCCGATGCGGAATGTAATTAATCTATATGAACCTAAATTATATGCTATGCAATTTTAATATTTTTGTTCAGGGGTTAAAAATTTAATCCCTAATTTTCTATGCAAGTAACACTAAATGATGCGCCAAAATTTAGGTGTCAACAGCTGCCCCTCTTTGAGTGGAAGCTCGCAGAGGTTTCGCTCAAAGACTGATACCTAAATTTAAACTATGCAAAATGATGAATGATTTTTTTTAATGCATTTTTTAATGTAATGATGCATGATATGCAAACAATAAAGAACGTATGCTAAGGCTTCTCACTTCGTGTGGAGCGGTGACAGAGTCTTACATACGGATCGCACAAAAGCGTCCAAGTGAAGGAAAGCTTTATAATGCTTTGGCTTCCTTCGATCTCCAAACTTCTGGTCCACTGGAAGTAAGGCTCTCGAGGTACTGGATTGCCTATCTGTTACCTGTAGTTTCCTCTTTCATTGGGTGAACATGCGGTTGGTTGTGCCACCTATTCCACTGGGTGAACACAGAATGAAAAATTATGTTGCCTGTTCCACTGGGCAAACATTTAATGGGGTGTGTTGTCTAGTCCACTGGACAACACGGAATAAGAAACTATGCTGCCTGTTCCACTGGGCAAACATTAAATGGGGTGTGTTGTCTATTCTACTGGACAACACAAAATGAGAAACCATGCCGCCTGTTCTACTGGGCTAACATGAAATGGGGTGTGTTGTCTATTCCACTGGACAACACGGAAAGGATCATGTCACCTCTTCCATCGGGTGAGCATGAAGTTGGTTGTGCCACCTATTCCACTGGGTGAACACAATGAAAAATTATGTTGCCTGTTCCACTGGGCAAACATAAAAATGGGGTGCGTTGTCTATTCCACTGGACAACACCAAGAGATATGTCACCTGTTCCACTTGGTGAACATATGAGAGGGATCATGTCTCAGATTTTACGAAAAGAGAAACAATGAAGAATAATTAGCAGACGTACCTGATTTCTTCTTGTGTCATAAAAATGGCAACGCCAATTGCGTTGCACCTGTTTTTACCTGAGAAAAGGTTAAAACAACACATGCGCATGGGCAAAGAAAACATAATTCATGAACCTGCTTGCATTACCAAGCTTCACTGGGGAATTTATCAATAAGAACAATCATTTCGTCCTTTTGACAACTTGATCACATTACATGAGAGACCTTTAATCAGAAAGGACTTTCTACTCACTCTCAATGAAAGGCTTTTGACCCGACCTTTGATGCGGGTATAAGAATCACTCAAACTCTCTTCATCGTGCTTGACAAGGGTTCGGATATTCTCAAAATTAGTATAACTTGGCCAATCTGAGAGGTCTTTATAAGGACTAAAATGAAGGCTTGGTTAATGGCTTAGCAAAAGGGACTCTTCGAGTCGAGGCTATTGAAAGAATTGATATCACCAGCTGCTCCAGGTTTACAAGTCAGGAATACTGCAAAAATGAGATAGAAAAATCTTGCTCGCACTTCTTCGAGCAACATTTATAAGCATTTGAAACTCTACGTTAACTCAAGTGCCCTATTCTGAAGAGACTTCGGTAAAGGTTGTAACGTAGGTTCAGGTAGGCTTGAAATGAATGGCCTATTTCCATCAAAAGGGGCATTATGAACATGGAGATTGGTGATCATCCAATTATGCTACTGGTAGCTTTGATCCATATCTAGCAATTGCTTCATAAATGAACCTTCAAACGGTCTTTTTCTTGAAGACTGATCTTGCATGTCGACTCAGTTCTTGCTGAAGCTTTTCTTTCTTTCCTTTTTCTCTCTCTCTCTCTTTTTTTTTTTTTGGGAGAGATTGTCTTTTCGAGATATTTTTTCGAGAGAGAGAACTTTGATTCAATGGAGTCCTTTTGCGTCCGTTCTGATGAATTTTCTTTCGAGCTCCAATTTGCCTCAAGTCATCTTGAACTTGCTTTGAGATGATTTCATTTGCTTTTCATAGGAACGATCACCAATCGGGTTGAAATGAATTCACCGCTCAAATTGGGTATGCAAAGGGTATAATGTATAGGGATATAGAAAGAAATGCTCTTCGTCATATCTAAGGCACTCGAGCTAACACAGAACTTGCATGCAATAAATATACTTGAAGATTGATGCAAGTGAAAGCAAGAAAATTCTCACCATTTTGAACTTTCTAAGAAATTGCCCCGGTATGGGGTTGTTCCTGACAGGGGTAAGAAATGAAACTCCGCTCAAAGGGGTTAAGCAAATGATAACCTGTAGTGTTTAGATAGAGGAAATGACTGCCTCTCATCATTTTGGTCGTCATACTTTTCGTGAGATAATCCTTTACCTTGTCAGCACGGAATTTTCACTCAACTCGCACTAGGGATTATTACTCAGGACATGTATGGAAATGTCTTGCCTTTCGTCATCTTGAAGTCTCTCATGCAATATGATCGCTTCATTAGGACAGAAACAGATTGTCAAATCAAAAGCTTTCCTCAAACAAAGCTTAGTAACATCAATTGATTCATAAAATTCAACTTGATACTTGATAGAAACAAAGTCAGAATGAGTACAAATCAAGTGTAATACTTTTTTACAGAATCAGAATTAACTGGACTGGAAAAAACACGACCATCCATCTCGGCCAAAATCAAAGCACCTCCTGGAAGGACTTTCTTCACAATGTACGGGCCGCCATAATTTGGGGCAAATTTTCCTTCTGCAAGAGGAACTATCGGCAATAACTTCCGCAGGACAAGGTCACCTACCTGAAAATGTCGAGGCTTGACTTTCTTGTTGAAAGATTTAGCAACTCGTTGTTGGTAGCATTGGCCATGACATAGAGCTCTAAGCCTTATCTCATCAATCATGTTCAACTGGTCCAACCTCTGCTGGATCCAATCTGCTTTTGACAATTGTACCTGTGAAAGAATACGTAACGAAGGAATTTCAACCTCAACAGGTAGAACTGCTTCCATACCATACACAAGAGAATATGGAGTTGCCCCTGTAGATGTCCGGATAGAAGTCCGATATGCCATAAGTGCAAAAGGTAATCTTTCATGCCAATCACGATAGTTCTCAGCTGTTTTAGCCAAAATTTTCTTGATATTCTTGTTGGCTGCTTCGACCGCTCCGTTCATCTGCGGACGATATGGAGATGAATTCAGATGCTTGATCTTGAACTCCTTGAATAGATCATCCATCAATTTATTATTTAGATTCGACCCATTGTCAGTAATTATGGTCTCAGGTGCACCATATCGAGCAATGATGTCTCGACGAATGAACTTCACTACATTCCGGGCCGTCACTGTTGCATAGGACATAGCCTCAATCCACTTCGAAAAATAATCGATAGCGACCAGGATAAACCGATGTCCATTTGACGCTTTAGGATTAATTGGGCCAATCACATCAATGCCCCACATAGAAAATGGCCATGGTTCAGACATCTGATGCAATTCATTCGGAGGAGTTTTAATCTTGTCACCATAGATCTGACATTTGTGACAACTTCGGACATGCTGAATGCAATCACTCTCTAAAGTGAGCCAGTAATAACCCATCCTCATTATCTTCCTTGCCAGCATATGACCATTCATGTGCGGACCACACACTCCCTCATGTACTTCTAGCATCAAACGAACAGCCTCGGTTGAATCAACACACCTTAATAAAACCGAATCATAGGACCGCTTGTATAGGCATTCTCCGTTCAAGAAGAACTTCGACGCCATTTTCCTGATATATTTTTGGTCAGATGCGGTACTTTTCTCAGGAAACTCCTGTGTTTGAAGATATGTCTTGATATCATGATACCACGGCTCGCCGTCAAGCTCTTCTGTTGTGGCCATACAATAAGCTGGTTTCTGTAAGACTTCTATCTTCAAAGGTTCAACTTCTAACCCACTTGTCACTCGTAGCATTGCTGATAACGTAGCCAGAGCATCGGCAAAACCGTTTTGAGTCCTTGACAAGTATTCAAACGAAATGTCTTCAAACTCTTCCACCAACTCCTCCAAATAGACGTGATAAGGCTGCAACTTAGCATCTCTAGTTTGCCATTTACCAACGGTCTGAAGAATAATGAGGGCTGAATCCCCGAACACCTTAAGTCGAGCTACTCCCATTTCAATTGCAGCTTGTAATCCAATGATGCATGCTTCATATTCGGCAATATTGTTTGTGCAAGGAAATATCAGTTTTGCTGCAACCGGATAATGTTGTCCGCTTGGAGATATTAAAACTGCCCCAATACCTGATCCTGACAAGTTTACGGCTCCATCAAAATACATGGTCCATACATACTCATCAATTGGCATGACTCTATCTTCTAACGGATCCAGATCCTCATTTTTCCCAGGATTTTCAGCCAAGACATCAGCAATTACTCGTCCTTTGACTGATTTTTGAGACAAGAATCGAACATTAAATTCTGAGATGAGAATCTGCCATTTTGCCAGTTTTCCAACCAAAGCGGGTTGATTGAGCAAGTATTTGATGGGATCACACTCTGTCACAAGCAATATCTGATAGTGCAAAGTGTACTGCCTCAACCTGTGTAGCACCCAGACCAATGCTGCGCACGTTCTTTCTGCTTCAGAATAGTTCATTTCAGAGGCGGTGAACTTCTTACTCAAATAATAAATAGCACGCTCCTTTCCATCCTTTTCACCTTTCTGAGCAAGCATGGCGCCTAAGGATTCACTGTGGATTGAAAGGTACAGGATCAGAGGTTGCCCCGGTGTTGGTGGAACAAGCACCGGAGGATTCATCAAGTAGTGCTTAATCTTGTCGAATGCCAGTTCACACTCTTCATCCCATCTAACCAGCGCATTCTTCTTGAGGAGTTTAAAGAAAGGCTTCGCTGTCTCAGATAGCTGAGAAATAAATCTGGCAATATAGTTTAATCTACCCATTAAGCTACGAACTTCCTTCACCGAAGAGGGAGATTTTATTTCACAAATGGCCTTCACTTTCGATGGGTCAATCTCAATCCCTTTGTTACTGACAATGAAGCCGAGTAGTTTGCCGGAGGCTGCCCCGAACACGCATTTTGCCGGGTTGAGGCGCAATTTGAACTTACGAAGCCTATCGAATAATTTCTTCAAGGTTTCTATGTGATCTTCTCCTCGTCGAGTTTTCGCAATCATATCGTCAACATAGACCTCGATCTCATTATGCATCATGTCATGGAACAACGTGACCATTGCCCGCTGGTAAGTTGCCCCAGCATTTTTGAGACCAAAGGGCATCACCTTATAATGAAACGTCCCCCAAGGAGTGGTAAATGCTGTTTTCAACTTATCATTCTCATTCATCAAGATCTGATTATAACCTGAGAAACCATCCATGAAGGAGAATAGTTCGAATCCAGCTGTACTGTCCACAAGCACATCAATGTGCGGGAGTGGAAAATCATCTTTAGGACTTGCTTTGTTCAGATCTCGGTAGTCAACACATACTCGAACCCGACCGTCTTTCTTCATCACTGGGACTATATTAGCAACCCATTCTGAGTATTGGGTAGTCTCAATAAATCTCACGTCAAGAAGCTTCATGACCTCTTCCTTGATTTTCTTCGCCAGTTCTGGCTTAGCTCTTCGCGGCCTTTGTTTCACAGGCTCAACCAAAGGATCAGTCGGTAAACAATGTTCGACGATCGATCGATCAAGTCCCGGCATGTCAGCATAAGACCAGGCAAAAATGTCTTGATAATCCTTCAACAACTGGGTCAAGCGTCTGGCCACATCTTCAGGAAGACATGCCCCAATCTTCACCTCTCTAGGATTCTCCGTGTCGCCAAGGTTGATTACCATGGTTTCTTCGGCGGTCAGAGGCTTAGATTTCTCATGGATTTCCAAGTTCCGTCGTATTTCTTCATCATTCGGATTAGAATCATCTGAGTCATCGGATTGGCTTGCATCACATATATGAGGGTCCACGATTCCCGTCCCTTCGCATGCCTCGAGATTAGTGCTGAAACATGAAAGAAAGGGATCAAAAAGACAAGACAGGGTTTAACTACATGCAATTTTTGAAAATTGTTCTTTGCTTTTTTTTTTTAAATTCATTTTGCTTTCGAAGACCTCGAAACGAGAATTCTTGAGAAGCCCAACCCTCAGTTCTTACCGTAGATGACAAACTTTTCAATCGTTGGTTATCGTCATCGGGTTGGTTTGGGGCACTTCAACAAGATTCAAAAATGATAAAACCCTCTGTAATTTTATTGATATCGAATCAATGAATTACATCTTATTGGATTGAAAAACCTAAGTGCAACATGAATTAGAATGATAATCGAAAAAAGCGATAAAAGATTCCCACGCAGGGGAGATATGAAAACTAGAAATGATTACTCTTGAGGGCTAACGCCCATCCCTTCAAGTGGTCCTTCAGTGATTGCACCAATGGAGGTCTCAGCAAACCAACCGGTGAGGTAAGGTATATCATCATTAAAATCAGAGTCCACCACCTTCGACTCCGGCTTCTTGAAAATACAGGATGGCTGGTCATCCTCAGAATCGTCAGACAAACTGACCGGAATCGCTTTACCGTGCTTCTTAGGTGAGTCGGTTAGGGCTTGTGGCGACTCGGGAAAGATAAGCCCAAGATCATCCTCAATCGGACTCAGATTTAAATGCTCATATCCTCCCACAACTCCAGCCGAGTGAAAGGTGTCGTTGATGGAAGGTGGTAAGGGACTTTGACCTGCTCCTCTTCTGCAACAATCATTGCTTTGTTCGCGGCTTCCCTGCCCATGATATCCCAAACCAGCTTTGTGGGATTGTCCATTTGTCTCGATCGGGGCATGAATGCCTTGGCCTTCCTTCCCCAGACCCTGACCTGGCTTAAAACCATTACCGACCATGACCTTGGCCACCATGAGAGCTGCTTTAGAAACTTCAGGAACGGGTAACGGTATATCAGAGGAAGCTTGAACAACTTGAACTATCTCAAATGAATGATAGCTATCCTCCTCAACATGATCGGGCTCTATATACGGGATCGATGTTGCATTGAAGATTCGGTGATCTTCCTCTCCATAAATTGTAACCAACTTTGCTTCAGCCACAAACTTGATCTTCTGATGCAAACTGGAGGGTACTGCGCCTGCATTGTGAATCCATGGCCGACCTAGCAAGAAATTGAAAGCAGAAGGGATATCCAGCACTTGAAAAAGAATATCGAACACCGAAGGTCCGATTTGCAGCTGTAAGTTAATCTGGCCTATAACATCCTTCTTTACTCCGTCAAAGGCTCGAACAGAAGTTTTGGCTGCTTGCATGGTAGATGGAGGAATGCCCAGCCTTTTTAAAGTAGCCAATGGGCATAAATTCAGAGCCGACCCGTTATCAACAAGCACCCTAGCCATGTGAGTCTCCTTGTACTTCACTGATATGTGAAGCGCCTTATTATGACCACGTCCTTCAACTGGGATTTCCTCATCAGAAAATGCTACTTGATCTTTGAGGAGGATTGTCCCGATAAACCCTTCTAGCTTATCTTCTTCAATGGTCTCGGGCACATGAATCTCACTCAACACCTTCATTAGAGCACTCCGATGCTTATCTGATGTCTGAAGAAGTTCCAACAACGAGACTTGTGCAGGTAACTTTCTCAGCTGATCAACCACGTTATATTCACTAGCCTTAATCACAGCTAGGAATTCCTTCGCTTCTTTCTCAGCCACTGGCTTGGCCGGTTGCTTGTCAGGATAAGTTCGCCCTGACCTCGTTATCAGATCAACGTCGTACGACCATGGAACCATCTTGTCACTCTCATAAGCGTAGGGCTGAGGTGATGCCAGGATCAATACTTCCGGAGTATCGGGTATAACGATCCCGAGGTCATCGTCGGAGGCGTCCTCGAGAGGGGGCATGTCAGTTAACTCAGGATCCAACTTAACTTGTTCATCGGTTAACATTGCGAGTTCTTCATTCCAATCAATGAAAACCTGAGGTATAGCTGCCACTACCCCGAATTCATCTGCTGTTCCAATCATTCCCTTTCTCACCAACTCATCCACTTTCTTTCTTATGTCACCAAGTGACACCACCTCACCGGTCGAAACATAACCAGCTCGGACTAAAGCATCAAACATATCTTCGAGAGGGACCCTGAAGCTTCGAATCTGCTTGACTCCCGGGCCAAAGACGACATTTGTACTGTTCGAATGATCAGGGAGTGGATTGTTTTGCACATTGGGTTTACTGGCTGATTGTAGTGCAAACGCTCCAGTGTCAAGTAGATCTTGTACTCGATGTTTGAGCACTTGGCAATCATCTGTCGAATGTCCTACTTCACCTCTATGGTAATCGCATTTCTTCGACGGATCATACCTTGCAAAGCTGGCAGGATTAGCTCTTTGTGGCTCTGAATTCAGCAAGTTCTTCTTCCTCAGCACTGCCAGTACCTGAGATAATGTCCCAGGAAGTGGAGTAAACTGGCGAAGTTTGCGCTGTTGGCGTGGGTCCTGCTGGCCTTGCCGTCCATAAGAGGTCGTTTGCTGGGTGCTAAATTGTAGCTTTGGGGCTTGAGCTGGCGTCTTCTGCACATAGGTCATGTTGACTTCGGGGACATGCTCTTTGTCCTTCTTACCAGTAAATCTCTTGCTTGACGAACCTGACTCACTATACCATCCTTTCTTGAGCCCGGTCTCGATCTCCTCACCCATGGCTATCAGCTGGCCAAAAGATTGGGCGGCCGTTACCAACATTCGTGAACGAACCGGCTGCGGTAGAGTGGACACGAACAACTTCATTAAGTCACGTTCTGAGGGTTCGGGCATGATCTGCCCTGCCATGTTCCTCCAACGAGTGGCATACTCCTTCAGAGTCTCCCCCTTTTTCTGCTCAGCTCTCTCCAGGTCTTCCCTTGTAATGGTGACATCGAGATTGAACTTAAAGTGTTTGACGAAAAGGTTTGCCACCTCTTCCCATGAATCTTTCCGGTTGATCTGGTGGTTGGTATACCACCTCATTGCAGCATCCTTCAAGCTTGCTTGGAAGGTTTGGATCATTAGGGGTCCATTAGAAACATATCTGTTCATAAGCCCCTGGTACATCTCGATGTGCTGAATTGGGTTTGAAGTGCCGTCATACTTCTCAAAAGCTGGCATCTTGAATTTATCAGGCACTTGGACTCGGGTAAAAATGGACAAATCAACAGGCGGAACACTTTGAGTTCCCTCCACTTCACGTAACCTCTGTTCGAGTTTGGCCAACAACTTGGCATTCTCATCATTAGGGGGGTTGGATGAAGAACAGGGACCGACGGAGAAGCAGTATTGTTGATCAAAACGGCATCATCCAGTTGAGGGGTTGGATTAGTGTTCACAGTAGGAGATTTGTCAAGGCGGAGGCCTTGACGAGTTGGAGGTGGAATCTCCGATTGAGAGGCAACACTGATCTGCTGCTGCTTAGCCATGAGATCACTCATCATTTTGGACATGGCGGCCGTGATCTGCTCATTGATTGCATTCATGTGTTCCTTCAGCTTTTCGTCAATCATGGCTGCAATCTCGGCTTGATTGGCCATCCTTTTTTTGGTCACCGATCGAGTATTATGAGGATGAGGGGGATCCGTGGCAAATTATCTACAAAAGTAACAATGGAATGAATACAGCGAGTAAGAATGACGAGTCGATCCATGACATTGGTCTAACCGCTTTGATTAGAAATGACCTCTTTATTGAAATGAAATTTTTTTTTTTTTTACAACGACTATCACAAAAAAAAAAGACTCAATTCCTAAACAAGACTGAAGACTAGAACTGAAAAAAGAATAAAAATTCAAGCTATTCTATTTGACTTGATCCATAGACATATGGGCGGCGACTTCCATCTTCAATTGCTCATAAGCTCGAGCTATCTTGGATGCCTTCTCTTGAGCTTCTTCGGCCTTCCTTTTGAGACGGTTGTTCTCTGAGCGAGTGGCGGGCTTGAGAGGCACCTTGGGTATCTTCGGGAGTAGTTCCTGTGGGACCTTGTGCTGTCGAATATACTCGGTCGTCGCGAAGTAGGACTTCTGCTCCCCCTTGAGTTCTTTTTGGGGTCGGGCTATCTTTAAGAGGCGACACTTCTTCCACATCTTCTTGAGCTGAGCTACGGTCCCTTCGTGGTCTTCATCGCCATTGGTGAAGTCGACTTGGAGGAGTTCTGGTTGTAGCGCTGGAGGGAGTCCTTGGAGAATCTGGTACTGACGAGACACTCTGGCGGGATAGTATTCGATCGCACCGGTGAAACCCAATAGTGGAACCGGCCCAATACCATTACACGTAAGCCGAGCTTCCTCGACTTGGAACCAGTTAGCATGCCATTGGAAACCTTGAGGTCTAGCGTTTTTCATGAAAATGATCCATTCAGAGTAATGATAATCGGGTGCATCCCTTTGTTTTTCTTTATATCTCAAGACTGGATGGCTAGAATCACTAAGCTCAGATACTGTGAGTAAATCGCCACACCCTTTTATGTGAGACAAAAACCAAATTTGCAAAAGTTCGAGGGGGGCATGAAACGTTTTGTCAACATGTTGCTTAAATTTAGTGAGGGAAATGAACGTCTCGGCTAAAATGGTGTTGACAAAATTCTTTCCAAGACAGACTTGTTGGACCAACCATGCAATTGACGAACTACACGCATTCTTACAGTGGGGAAAAATCACGAACCCGAAAAATGCTAACAAAAATATTCTTCCTTTTTGAAAAGATGTGGCTTTATCAAAACATTGGCTAAGGTATGAAAAGGAACATGTCCCCCGATTTGCTTTCAAGACTTTTCCCAATTCATCTTTTCCGACACCCAAAAATTCAGACAGCATTAAGGTGGAATCGATTCCTAGAGGTGGTGTAACTAACTCCGACCCTAAAGGTTTTCCAATGATCACGCCATATTCTTCCAAAGTCGGGGTGAGCTCATGCTTACCGAATATAAAGGTAGACGTCTCGGGACACCAGAAGTGCGCTAATGCTCGAACAAGGCCGGTACGGACTTTGACTTCCAATAAGGGGAGTAGCCTTCCAATGTGGCCTTCGACTAGCTTACGGTTGGTCGGACTGAGTAAGTTCCACCAGGCACGGAGCTCGTCCTTAGGAGCATCAAGAATCCGGATGTCTGCCCCTCCCATAGTATATGGACCAAGACTCACGACCCACCTAATGTCATGGACCGACCAAAGAAAATACGAAACATAAATAAATTGCGATAAAGGTTCAGGAAACTTACTTCACCCAATAGAACCATGGCAATCACAAAGACATGCGCATGAAATGTGAGGTTCGATTTCTATCTAGACTCTGGCTTGCAAAATGGAGACGCGAGGATTACCGGGCTAAACCAGTCATAGTTGTGGTTAGGCCGAGGTTCCCCTGACTCCGGCTTAGTCAAGGAGCCGACCCGGGTTGCAAAGGGTGCAACCGTGGTGGAAACTCAATGACACCGTGAAAAAAAACTTTCGGGACCAAGAAGGGCGACCCATACCACGCGGGTGTGGTCGGGGTGTCCACTGTCTTAGTACCATCCTAAACCTGTGCCGCCCAGGTCCGGCAGCGGGTAGTGTGTGCGGTGTAGTGTAAATGCAAGGCATGCACAGCAGGTTATATCATACAGCGCTCCGTGCGTAAAATAAACCATACATCCAAACACCTCTCTGCAAAACAAGGGTTAACAATCACGCCTCCCCTTATACCTCCCATTCTGCAAAAACATTTAACACCTAAAATGTTAGGGACGTACCTGGGATCCCCGCTGCCAAACAAAAATATTTTTTTGAAAAGAAAAATTGGCCTAAGTCCACTAAGAGTTTTAACTCAAGTTCCCCAGCGGAGTCGCCAAGCTGTCGCGACCCTAAAAATTTCTCTCAGGTTAATGGATTATTAAGACTAAGCTTAACTCGGGCCCTCCCAAGCCCTACCAATTCGCAACTTAGGATTTAAGTTCTTAACGTGCAAATGTTTTCATGCTTGGAGTCGCCACTAATCTATTTATGGTAGGTCGATTAGAAACCTAAATAAAACATAGGGAGATATGTTTTATTTCTACGAACCAGAGATTCTAAGCTCGGGGACTTGGTTACGCTAGATCTAGTCTAACGCCCTTTCGGTACCTTTTCTTTTCAAAAAAAAATGTCTTGCATGTAGTTTGGATCCATTTTATTGCCTAATCACTAACATGTGAAGTGTTCATGCGGGTGCGCAAACCACCAAAGTAACACCCAATAATCAAAACATTAAATAAATTGCACAATTGGGAGAATTACTTACCTCAAAGCAACGTAAGCATCTGCATTGTTAGCTAGAAAATCATATCAACAATCCTAATATGATTTCTAATTAACAAGCAGTTCACTCAATATTTTTTAGGATTTTCACTTATTTAAATGAAAGCTAACCTATATGTAATGACGTGCAAAAATTAACATGCGATTAATGCAGCCTAACATGCAAACTATATATCATGCGACAACGTGACCTAATTCTAATGACGGAAAAATGATTTATTTTTGGTATTTTTAAATGAAATTCGGAATAAAATAATATGCAATCTATCCTAGAGAAAATAATTGATCTATCCTAAAGTGATTCTTTTTTGGGATTTTTATTAAAATTCGAAATTATTAAATAACCTAAATAATCTGTTAGGAATAAAATAACACCTAATTTAAACTAGGAAATAAGTCATCTCAAGTCCCAATTTAAATTAAATAATTATCCTATCTTCTAGATATATTTAGGGTTCCCTAAACATGCAAAATTTCTGATTTAAATCTAACTAACAAATTTTTGGATTTTCTTTATTTAAAAGGAAAACAATTAAACAAAGATAGCAACCACATTCAAACAAAACACGCAATCCGCAAGATTTATTCAAATTCGGATAAGGCAAAGAAATCAAACTGACAATCATATCTATAGGGTTATAGATATTGACGGAAAGTTGATTGGTCAAATTTGGAAAGCAAATAAAATCTATTATCGTATCCAAGTGATTATGGACAAGATAACGATTTTCCGTATCGCCGCGTATCGTACCTTAGGGATAAGGTCGGATAGTCGTCCAGATACGTTGCCAAATTAGGAAAATTTCCCAATTTTGGGTATTTTTTTGAATATTGCGGATATCACAAAATTACCTTAAGATATCTAGCTATCCACCAAAATATTCACGAAATATTCAAACACCCGAAAACTAGGAAATTAAATGTTTGAAAGAAATATTCGGATAATCTTACCTAATTGGCGGATAGTTCCCAAATTTGAACTCGGATCGAACTCGGGATTGCAGATTGGGATGGTGACCGGCGGTGCGTCGGGAACGGCGGCTCGACGTTGGGAACGGCGGTACGACGAATCGACGGTGGCCGTGATAGATGGTGGCTCACGGTGCCTCGCGGCCGACGGTGGTGCTTCTTTATGAGCTCAGCCAAGGAGGGACCGAGGATGGTTTCTTGGCGTAGACTTGCGGTGTGGAGCTCTCAACCCAACTGATGGGAGCTGCTTCACGGTGCAGCCGAATTGATGAAGAACAAGCGAACGATAGTTCTGTATTAGGGAAATCTAGATAGCGACTCAATTTTCTGTTTGAGTAAAACCACTTGGCATGCTGAGACGATCACTAAAGAACCTGTGAAAGATAAAAACGAAAGTGCGATAGTGATGAGAGTTTGCAACTCTTTCGTTCGCTGCAACTGGAGAAGGCTATGACCAGCCAAGTGGAGCAAAGCGACGTTAGTAATAGCACGGGATTGATGTGGTGCAAAGCAGAGGGCGGCCAGGTCAACAAGGAGCTTCAGAACACTCGTGGGATGTTGGGCACGTTGCAGGGAGCAGAGAGAATTTGACTTTGAGGACTTCTTTGCGATGGGATGTTGAAACTCCAAGCGTAAGTCTCCTCCTTCACGTCTTTTCTTCCTTTCACATGCAGAAGTCGCTCCGAGAACCTGTTCGGTGGACGCTCCCCTCTCTCTAAAAATTATCTTCTGAAAATTATGAGAGACCCCACCCTCTTGAAAGACATAAACATATATTTATAGTATAAACCTAGGTCAAATAGCCGGGTCTTCTAGTCCTAATAGGCTTAGGCTTGGGCTTAGGCTTTAATCATTTAATTTCAAGTGGGCTGAATTAATGTGGGCTTTTATTTAATTAGGCTTGATGGGCTAATCTAAGCTCAAATTAAGACAACCAAACTCTTTTACGTGTGATTTTCGGCCCTTGCCTTCCGAGTGAGCCGAGTCTCGTTCGACACCCGAGCTCGATTTACGTGATGAATTTTAAGCTCGCTTGCAACCGTCGATCCGATGCGGAATGTAATTAATCTATATGAACCTAAATTATATGCTATGCAATTTTAATATTTTTGTTCAGGGGTTAAAAATTTAATCCCTAATTTTCTATGCAAGTAACACTAAATGATGCGCCAAAATTTAGGTGTCAA